>CABHPQ010167132.1:0-47612 GCA_902168405.1 Peromyscus aztecus | reverse complement strand
GTGTGTGTGTGTGTGTGTGTGTGTGTGTGTGTGTGTGTGTGTGTGTGCGCGCGTGCGCGCGCGTGCGTGCGTGCGTGCGTGCGTGCATGTGTTAAACTTTTTCAAATTCTTTATCTATTCTGTACATTAAACCCCAGACTGAATAGCTTGCAAACATTTTCTTCCATCCTGTAGAGTGTCACTCTGTGGATAGTTTCCTTTGCTGTGAGGAAGTTTTTTTTTTGTTTGTTTGTTTGGTTGGTTGGTTTTTGGGGTTTTTTTTGTTTTTTTTTTTTTTGAACCTCATATAATCTTATTTATCATCTCTTAGGGTCATTTCTAGTTTTAAATCAAGGTCTTTAATCACTTTGAATTTCTTTTATGCAAGGTAAGAAATATGGCTCTAAAGTCATTCTTGTGCTTGTACATAATCAGCTTTTTCAGGACTATTTGTTAAATAGTCTGTCTTTTCTCCAGTATATATATTTTTATATCTTTGTCAATATTTAGGCAGCTATACCTATATGGGTTTATTTCTGGGTCCTCTGTTGTGTCCCATTGGTATGTGGGTCTGTTTGGGGGCCAGTACCATTCTGTCTCTGTCGCTATGGCTCTGTAGTATAATTTGAGGTCAGGTATTGTGATACCTCCAGGAGTGTTCTTTTGCTTAGGATTGTTTTGGCTAGCTATCTTTGGTCTTTTGTGTTTCCATATGAATTTCATGGTTTTTTTTTTTTTGGTCCTATGAAAAATGGCATTGAAAATTGAAATACCTTTATAATAAAAACTTAAAGACACTCAAAAGTAGAAATTGAAGAACAGACAAGATTTTGGAAACACCATCCACAGGCCTGTACTGGTAGAATTAATATTGTGAAAGTGGATATAGAAAACAAAATAGTCTATGGATTCAACATAACCCCCATCAAAGGTATATTTTCCAAACACAGAAAATTAAATGAGAAACAATGGGGGAAAGGGAGATTTTTGGAAATATTTGAAAACTAAACAGCATACTGATTAAAGGGTACCTGGGTAAAATGATTAGGGCACTTGAACAGATTTTGAACTGAATTCACATGAATAGTTTGTGGAATAAACACAAAGGTACAAAGTTGGGGATATAGCACTTAACTGGCATGTGCAGTGCCTCCATGCAATTTCCAGTACCCCCCCAAAAATGGGGGGAAAACGGTATGACAAAGGTAAGCTTATCTGTATGTCTGTATTAGAAAAGAGTAATCTCAAATCAATAACGTACATTTTCACTTGGATGAATTCATTTTTCTGGTATTTTGTTTTGTTTTTGAGAGGTTTTCGTACAGCCCAGTCTGGCTTTAAACTTGCTATAGGGCTGCCGATAGCCTTGAGTTTCTGATTCCCCTGACTCTAGAGAGCTGAGGTTATAGACATCTGTCACCACGACAATCTTACCAGCATTACGGAGGACTGAATCCAAGGCTTTGTGCATGAGCTAAATGCTAAGGTCCCACCTTAAAAAATTGTCAAAGAGCAACTAAACTCAAAGCAAGCAAAAGAAAATTAAAGAAAACAAACAAAAATTAGAGTTAAATTAATTAGAGACAAAGAAAGCAATAGAGGGGAAAATAGAGAATTTTACTGTAAACAAAAATGATCTTTGAAAAAACAAATTTTAATGAAAATCATTAACAAGAATGGACAGGAGAAGAGGAAGACTCATTTTAAAAGTCCAAATTAGTATTGAAAGAGGGAATGTTGCCTCCAACCACCTCCTAGATAAAGCATCCGTAGAAATGTCAGGAGATACTGTGCCAACCAGTCAGGCAGCTTATCGAAGTAGATCCACAGCTTCAAACCAATGCCTATTAGGACTGCAACAGACTGCTTTCTTCACCCTGTTAATAAAGGTCTTAATTACACTGACTTCCAGATGCTGAAGCATCCTTGCAGTATGTTGATTTGTTCCGTTTGCTACATCTTATTAAGGATTTGACAGCAGTGTTCATAAAGGACATTTGTCTCTAGATTTCCTCTCTTGTGGTGCCTTTGGCTTAGGTGTCATGGCAATGCTGACAAAAAATGAGTTTCAAAGTGTTCTTTCCTGTTGAGTTTTTTGTTTGTTTGTTTTGTTGTTGTTGGAAGAATTGGGGAATTAAACATGTGGCACAGTCTCTCAGTTGAGCCGTCTGGCTCTGGACTTCTCTATATTAGGAGGGGCTTTATCACTGGCTCAATCTCTTTAATATTTATAAATCTGTCCAGATTTTCTATTAAAGATTCAGATTCAGCCTTGGTGGATTATATTTCAAGAAGTTTTTCTAAAGTATCAAATCTTTTGGGAACAAATTGTTCATAGTATTGCCTTATAATCCTCTCAATTTTTACAAAATTGGTTCTGATCTGATGTAATGTTTCTCCTTTTAATCGGTTGAGTCATCTCATTTTAAAATATTGTGTAGTGAAAAGCATGTCAGTTTTGCTGATCTTTTCTAAAAAGTTACTTTTGACTTTTCTGTTTTCTCTATTATTTTGTTAGGACACATCTCTACTATAATCCATTTCTTCCTTCCTTTCTCCAGTTTTATGCTCAATTTATTCTTCTTTTTTAGTGCCTTAGAATACAATTTACTATCAGATCTTTATTCTTTTAAATGTAAGCATTTACAACTACAATACTAAAGATACAAGAGAATGTTCAAGGTGGTGCTGAGAGAGAAAGCGGCTGTAATTGTTAAGGAGATCAGCATGACTCAAGAGAAAAATGCACGTGCTTCATTGTACAACAGGAAAAAGTATCCTGTGAGCAAAGAGCCTAAGCCTGGAAGAGTCCATCTTGTGAAAAATCTAAATTCGTTTAAAGGAAGAAAGCCTAAGCTAAAGGAGTTGAAAGCAACTTAAAATTTTTGTCTAGGAGAGTGTTTTCCCAGGGTCAGCACACACGAGCTGATCCAGGATCTGATCCAGGTCCAAGGGGTCCAAGCTCCATCTTGAACTGGAAGAACTTGGCAGTGTCACTATGTAGTACTGGCTGCAGAGGCATGAAAAGTACAAAATTAGAGGGGTCACTGAATCTTCTGCATGGTTCCAGAGGGCATCTGAAGCCAGGCACTATGTGGAAGGGTCGGAGAACTGAGTGACAGCACACATTCCTGACTATAGATGCAGGTGACTGGTTGCTTCAAGCTCCTGTGACCTTGACTTCCCTGTTGTGATAGACTGCACCCCGAATGTGAGCCAGAATTAGCTCTGGCTTCCATGAGCTGCTAATGGGCAATCTATCACAGCAACAGAAAAATTATTTAAACCATTGTTTATCGGAAAGAACCTCTATGCTACCTTTCCTAAAGAATTGTTTTTGTGGGCTGGAGAGATGGCTCAGAGGTTAACAGCACTGGCTGTTCTTTCAGAGGACCTGGGTTCAATATCCAGTAACCACATGGTGGCTCACAACCATCTGTAATGAAATCTGGTGCCCTCTATTGGTGTGCAGACATACATGCAGGCAGAACACTGTGTACATAATAAATAAATTTTTTTTTAAATAAGAATTGTTTTTTGATGAGCATAAATTCATGATTGACTTTTTTCTTTCATCACATTCAATAATACACTCTTCCCTCAGTATCCAAAAAGTATTGATCACAGAATACCCTGTGAATACTATGGTCCAGGGGTGCTCTTTCCTTATATAACATGACAGTATGCAATACTCCTATACACTTTAAATTATCTCTAGATTACTTACAAGGCCTGTAACTTATATAAATAGTTGTTATACAATATTCTTAGTGAATAATGATAAGAGTAAAACTTTAATATCAATACAAATGCAGCATTAAAATATTTTTGAAAGTTTATGCTAATTATACATAATGTAGTGGTTTGAATGAAAATGGCCTCCATAGGCTCATAGGGAATGGCACCGTTGGGAAGTGTGGTCTTGCTGGAGTAGGTGTGGCCTTGTTAGAGGAAGTGTGTCACTGGAGGTCGGCTTTGGGGTTTCAGATGCTCAAGCCAGGCCCAGTGTCACTATCTCTTCCTGTTGCCTGCTGATCGGGATATAGAACTCTCAGCTACTCTCCAGCATCATGTCTGTCTGCATGCTGCCATGCTTCCCACCATGATGATAGCAGACTAAACCACTGAACTGTAAGCCAACCCCAATTATAAGTTTTCCTCTATAAGAGTTGCCTTAGTCAAGTTGCTGTCATCAGGGTGTCTCTTCACAGAAATAGAAAGCCTAAGACTCGTAGTAATGGTTTCATTGTTTTATTTTGTACATGGACACGATGTATTTTAGTTGTATCCACTCCCAGTTACCCTCTCCTGTCCCCTCCTCCTGTTGCTGATCCCCTTCCTCTTTCCAACCAGTCCTCTTTGTACTTTCACGTTACTTCCTTTTTCTTTTTGTGACCCAGTGAGTTTTAATACCCTTCATTGCTGCATCTCAGCCCACAAGCCCCAAGCACAAAGGTCCTGCCCAATGAGCCATGGGGCTGGCGGCACTGACCACAGGGAAATGTGCCAAAGCCTGGAGCTCCTGGAGAAAAAGATCATTACTGAATAGGGCTGGCTCTAGGCCCACCTGCAGGTCAGCCCCCAGCATGGAGCCGCCTCAGCTGTAGCCTGTGCTGTTTGCCCCACTGGAAGACAGTACCAGACAGCCTACAAGCTCAACATTTCATGCCTGGTAAAACCTCAAGGAGGCCAGCACCAAGGACAGGGTGATGTGCAGCAGCCTGTAGCTCCCCCAGAACGTCATTACTGAATAGTGCCGGTCCTAGGCCCACCAGCTGGCCTGCCCCCAACATGGAGCTTCGGCTGGAGCCCACGCTGCTTGTTCTGCTGGGGGGAGAGTGCGCGCGCGCGCGGCGGTGGGGGGGAGGGCTATGAAGGCTATAAGCACAAAGGTTGAGCTTGGGAGCCTTGGGTGTCAGTCACTGAGGGCAGGGAGGTGTGTGACAGCTAGGAGCTCACACAGAATCTCTCACCTAATGCTCTGTCTAGCCTCAGTATCACCCTGACTCTGGGCAACAGTAGGATATCTGATGAGACAGGTCTCAGCAATGGTCCAGTATTTATGGTGCTTCAGAAACCAGAAACCTTGAACCAGATCAATAGCCTACTATAATGAATGCTTGCATGTAAAGCTATTTGAGCAAAAAAATATACTGTGTGACACACTGTAGTTTCCAGTGCCACTACGACAAACGAATATGCAATGATGGAGAGGTGAGAAAGATGGAGGAATGGAGCGGTAGTGCGTGGTGGAGAGACAGGAACTAGAGATGCAAAGGTTGGCAGGGCCAACAGGGTGGTGTGCAGCAGCCCAGAGCTTGTGCTCGCCCTGGTTCTTAGCAACGACGGAATGTTCACTATGATGAACAGTTTGTTTTCTGGGTTGGACCTCCTCAAATGACCTCTATTGTCCTTGCTGCCCCTGGAGGCCATGTTGATGTCCTTAGCCTGTGCTGCCACCTAGGGCTGTGAAGGTCCATGGTGCACGCTGTGGTCGAGGACTGTGTTGATGTCTGTGGTCTGTACTGCCACCAGAGACTGCCACCATGCTGAGGTCTGTGGTCCATGCTTGCACCAGAAACCATGTGGAAGAAAGCTACTTTGGCGGTGCTATCGATGACTGCAGATGCATAGTTGAGAATGTAATGTAATGTAATGTAACAGCCTAGAGAGAAAGCCATTGAGAGAACTCTTAAAAATTGTGATAAGGATGCTGACGTGTAAATCTCCACAACTGATGGCTTCTAGCAGGGGTGTGGGTAGAAAAGGATTCAAATTCCTTTAAGGGGCTGGCCACTGGGACTTTGACCATGCTCCAGTAAATATATGGGCAACACAAATTAGACTTGCTTTTTTATTCTCTTTTGTTGGTGGGGGGGGCACAGGGGTGGGGAGGCCTGGGAGGTGGGTTTGATCAGGTGCATGATATAAAATTCCTGAATGATTCATAAAAATATTACGTTAACAGAAAAAGAATACAGTAACTATGCCATGCCCAGAAGTCAGTGTTCCATACCATCCCCACTCTGCCTCTACCTCTTGCATTCTGTCTGCCCCTTCTTCCATGATGTACCATGGGCCTTGAATAGGGTGATGGGCGGTCACAGTCATTTATTCTCAACATGCTGACCAGTCATGCAGCCACTCCTGACTACTGCAGAGAGAAACTCCTCTGACCAGAGCTGACAGTGGCACTAATCTATAGGCATAGACATATATTTAGAAGGTGATTGATAGGCACATCATGTTTATTTAGCAAAACAGCACACACCTCTGGGGCCTATGACCTCCCCAGGAATAACTTTTGACTAGTTTACAGTACAGACATGAATTGCTTCTTGTGGAGCACGAATCAAATCCAGTCAGAAAGCAAAGGTTACTCAATGACAATCTTGTCAGTATGACATCAGTGTTTGGTCAGTTAGTATTGTTGCATGCTGAGTTCTTAACTGAGTAAGACTTGGTGATAATTCTCCTTCAACAGAAGGCCATAGATCTGCTAGCATTCTAAGAGCTTAACATTATCACATTGGGACTCAAGTGTCAACATGTTGGCCTTGAGAGGAAATCAGCACTCAGAACACAACGGCCAGTTTGTAAGGTTTTGGCTATAAAGAGAGAGGGTGAAGTTGGGCAGGCCGGTAGGGGGGTTGGGGAGGAGCTGGGATAAAGTGGGGGATGGGGAGGAACTGGAGGGGAAAGTGGGGGGATGGGGAGGAACTGGGGAAAGTAGGGGGATGGGGAGGAATTGGAGGGAAAGTGGGGGGTGGGGAGGAAGTGGAGGGAAAGTGGGGGATGGGGAGAAGCTGGGGGGAAGTGGGGGGATGGGGAGGAACTGGAGGGAAAGTGGGGAATGGGGAGGAGCTGGGGGAAAGTGGGGGATGGGGAGGAACTGAGGGGAAAAGCAGGTGTGATTCTGTTCCTCTAGAGAACCTGATTAAAACAGACTTTGATCTAAAAGCAGAGGCTTAAACAAACATTTTGCACCTCCCACACCCCAAACAGCCTGACTTGGCATGTCCTGAGACCCTGAAATTGAGACAAGAACATATGAAAAGATCTTTATGCATCTGGGCACATTGAAACCCTAAGATTTTCTGAGTCAGCAGCTCCTTCATCCATTCCAGCAACACTGACCCAATGATGGGCTCCCTGAGGCACTTTGTCTTGCAAGGTAGGGCTGGCCCTCCTCATAGCCTGTGCACCTGCTTCCTCCCTTTCCTGCTAAACCTCTATGCACATTCAAGGCCCATCAGTCCCTAAAATGTGAGATAATGACCAAGCAGAAGATAAGTTACAAAAACTATGCTATTTTTAAATTTTATACAAGGAGAAACTTGGGGCAAGCGTATGAAGAGGAAAATTAAGGGTGTGGGGGACTTGAAGAAGGAGCATACCATTGAATCGGGTTGTGTTTATTCACACTAGTCCACTAAGCAGAAGTTCTGGACAGAGCTCTGCAGCTTGAGAGCAAAACGGCACCATTTGTGTTATTTGTGTGTTCTGTGCATGCTTCCGGGTGTTTACTTCTTGTACTTGGATTCTTGAAGAGGTGTTTCCAATGCAGTGGTACACTAGTTCTGTGTCTATTCTATGAGGCGCAAATACTTTCTACCGGTTTCTAATCCTTACTTTTTGACAGAGGACCTTGGTTACAAAATAGTATTCCTAGAAGGTTACAGATGACCTTGCTCAGTCAGCCCAGAAAGGAATGCTTGCAGAGATAACCCATTTTCCAAGATAATCTGTCTTGATTGATGCAGACAATCCCAGGAAAGAGAAACTTTCTGTATGTAGCACACAGGGCTGCAACAATTTCCCCATTCTCAAGCCTCTTACCTCCCCACAAAAGGGTCAAAGCCAGCTTTTTCCCCTGGCAGACCCCTCAGTTTCTCACAGAAGAGAGGCTACCCCTCTCTATGTAGGCTAATAAACACAGTCCTATCTGTTGAAGGTCAGACTTCCAGTTCTTTTCGCTGCCTCAGAAATCAAACATGTTTTGCCATGCTTATGGTGTTTTGATATATAAAAGTGTTCCTAGATTTTCTTTTAAGTAAAAGTATTATTTCTAGATCTGTATCAGGATTTGAGTCCTAATAAATTTTTTCTCAACTAATTTTATAAGGATGAGCATTATGTTTAAAAGTTTAAAATCACTGTGCTTAGGAGAACTATTTTTTAAAAAATGCCTCAAACCTGTAAGCCTCACTGCCCAAGGACAGATAATTTTCTTGAATGCTGGGGGCTGCTGTTCTTGTAATTGCCTGGTTTTGTACAAACCACATGCTTTCACTTCTGTGAACAAGCTTGCTTGCCCCTGACTACATGTAGGCAGGATGTGTGCCTGATTACATATAGGCAGGAAATATGTGAGGATGTATGCTTGCCCCTGATTTTACAAAGGCAGGAAGTATGTAGCCTTGTGAGTTTTGCCTTTATAAAGCCCTAACTAGGAAATTAGGGACCGTGTCTTGAGAGTGCTGTTGAATGAGGTCCTGGCACCAGTATCTGAATAAAGCCTCTTCTTTGATAAAATTTATTCATGGTCAGACAGTGAACTTCTGAATAACCCCAGACCCATAACAGATTTATATAGGAATTTACCTGTGATTTGTTCTAAACATATAGATAAAGTTTGGCTCTTCAGTCCTTCAGCAGTTAAGAACATCAGTTAATCCTGTCCATCAGTTCTTACTTATCTCGATAATGACACATTAAAGATCAACCCCATGACTGGGGATGTGGTAGAATACTTGCGTAACAATACCAAAATCCTGGATTTGACCCCCAGAACCGCATAAACTGGGTGTAGTGGTGTACGCCTATAATCTCAGCACTCAAAAGGCAGAGGCAAGAAGATCAGAAGTTCAAGGTCATCCTCAGCCTGGGATACCAGAGATTCTGTCTCAAAAAAATTAATGTGTCAATGGAATAGAGTAGTATTTATTGCTATAAACTCTTAGGACCATGAACACTTGGTAATAAAATCCTGCCTTCATCATCATCATGTCAGTCTTGGTCTTGAATAGTATCACCTTCACCTCGGGGCACCAGCTGACCTACCCTGGCTTCCTACACAGTTCTAATTTGAGCTGTTACAGCTGTGTAGTTCTGTTCCACATGTGAGTAATCTCCCAGGAGGTTTCCATGGCAAGTTCTCACAGCAGTGGCAGAAGAACAGTAGAGCAACCCCTAAAGCAGGGTTCATTTCAAGCCTTTACCTGTGTAATATCTACTAACAGTGAGAGAAGAAAGGAGAAAAGAGGGAAACACCAGCTGCCACCGCAGAAGGAGCAACAAGATGCCAGGAGACTGGTAATGTCACAGCCACGTGGCAACTTATAGATTAATAGAAATGGGTTAAGTTATAAGAGGTAGCTAGCAAGAAGCCTGCCATAGGCCATTAATATTAATGTTAATATTAATTAATATTAAGCCTCTGAATGATTATTTTATAAGGGGCTGAGGGGTCACAGGGCTGGGCGGGACGAAGAAACTTTCAACTACATTTGGCTACCCAAAGTGTTGACTCAAGTTTCCACTTAAAATCTGAGAGAACTTAATAAGAGAGTCTAAAACAGAGCCCCAAACAGCTTCCTACTTTATGTCTCATGCAGGCCGTGAGATGCTGCAGCATTCGGGCTTGAGTGCAGCATAGCAGATTCCCGCTTCAGTACACAGAGGTGTCTCCAAGCTGCACAGCACATTGCATGGTGGATTTGGCCTTTACTCATACAGACAAAAAGGGTTTATGGGCCAGTTGCAGGCTACCTGATGGCAGAATGGACCCCAGAGTTGGCGGGATAAGTGTGACTCTCCTGGGTACCTCCACCATGTTGGTTTTATGCGGCTCTCTTACCCTGCAAGGAAAAGTCACTATCAAGAGTTTTATTAAGAGGAGGAAAGGACAGGATGTAATCAGGCCTGCTGGAAAGACACATGAGGAGGAGGGGGAGGGTACATGGGATCCGCCTTTTAAGGAATACCCCTCGCATGCACATGGATCATGTGGTCATGCTGTGCACAATTTATGTGACCATGCAGCACATGGATTACGTAGGGTGTATGACCCGGAAATGACTAAGTGTCTCACCGGGCATATGTGACCGTGGGAGCTTGGCTGGAATTCCTATCACACCATGTTGAAAAGCTGAAGTGGGTGGAGTCAGCAGCCAGGGCTGCCATTTCAATCTTAGCCACCCTGCAGTGTGCAATGATCAGAAAAGGATTATAGACACACAAAAGACAGATTCAGATGGAATAAACCTCTAAATGGTTTACATTATGTATAAAAATGTACATAGGCTTGGAAGAGAGAGGAAAAGGAGGATAGACAGTTATATAAAGAAATAAATAATTTTAAAAAATAGAGTCTTTAAAGAGACAGTAAAAATAACATAAAAAAAATAAGTCACATTGTAGCTGGAATTTTCTCCAGTCCTGCCTAGCACCACGGACCCCCACAACCACTTATAAAATAATCACTCAGAAACTTATATTAATTAAACTGCTGGGCCATTAGCTCAGGCTTACCACTGACTAGCTCTTACACTTAACTCAGCCCATTTCTATTAATCTATATGTCGCCACATGTTCCATGGCTTTACCTATTGCCTTTACATGTTGCTCCCTGGATGGCAGGCTGGCGTCTCCTCCAGGTTCCACCTCCCAGCCTCTCTTCTCTGTTTGTCCCACCTATCCTATACTTCCTGCCTGGCTACTGGCCAATCAGTGTTTTATTTATCAATCAATCATAGCAACATATATTCACAACATACAGGACATCCCACAGCACCATGTAAAGATGGAAATCACACAGAGAGTCTGGATTATATTGTCTTTGGGATTTTTTAACTGCAGAAAGACATAATATACAATTTACATTTGATTGTAAAGGCTACTGAGTTAAACCAATATATATATTTATTTACATAAATTTTTATGTATATAAATTTATATATATAAATTTTTAAAGGTATCTTGACTTCAAAATTTATGTCTAAGGATACATTTCTTTGGGAAAGAGGTTCTGCTTTTGTTTCCACAGAAGATGAGAACCTGTGGATTGCTTCCAGGCTAATATAGTTTGATCAGTCAAGACCCCCTGAAAGGTCTCTGATGACACCATGGCCCAAATGATCCAATATCCAAAATCAGCTTCAAAGCAACTGGCTGAGATGATCCATCCTCACAGACTATTACAGTCAAAATTTAACTATAATTCTTAATTTTCTCAGGGTCCCCATAAGATCATCAGCACCTTCAATCAACAGGAAGTAATAGAAGAATCAATGCCCAAATTCCCAAAATATTGTTTATAAATGTTTATTTTTATTTAAAGGGGATTGATTATAAATTCGATCTCTTTCTAGAGAAGAAAGGGGGATACTGTAGATATAATAGGATGAAAAAGTAGATTATTGAATCTACTTTTAAAAAACAACTTGTTCAAAATGTTTTACATTGCTATGAATTTTAGTTTATTGATACAAATTTAAAGTTAATTTTGTTATACTATATGTATATTTCTACTCTTATTTAAGATAATATGTTTGTACAGCTCATTTGAAATTATAATGTATAGTTAAGAAATATAGATTAATAATTAGTCATCTATGATAATCGCACTTATAGTCATGTTAGTTTTCTAGGTATACATAAATATATTTCAGTTAGGTAGGTAATCTTCAAACACTTCAAAGAGCTACAGAATTTGGCATTTGAAACATTTTAAAAACTTAGACTTTCTGGACAATGAGATACATATACTCCTAGCAGCACTGATTTACTTCAAAGAAGATGATAGGCATTGAAGATATTCCATATGGAGTTTGCTTTCCTTATGGCAAAAGTCAGCCATTTGGGCAAGAAACTGTTCTTGCCTGGACTGCTTGACAAAATGTTGTATCAACTGAACATGTAGGACCCATGGAAAAATGACCACTAAATTTTACCAAAACAAGGCAAGATGATGCTTCAGGTTCCTGCTTCACAGAGGAGACTGCCAGACATTCTGCAGGACACAGGGAGAAGCAACTGAAAAACTCTAGGCCTGTAGACTGAAGATGGATACTCCAACATTGCTGAAGAACTTTGGATGACTGTCTAGGCAGCCAGCTGTCTCTATCATTTCCAGAATTTTAGAAGCTGCTTACAAAACACTTCCTGTTTGCTTAGGTAATATTATATCCTTCTAGGGTTTTTGATGTAGTTGAAGACTAGATAGTTATAACTTTTCTTGGTTATGATAAAAGATAAATTAGAGGTGAAACTTTAGACTTACAAATATAGAATAGATGATAAAATATTTTCTTTAATTTTGCCAAATACAAATAGACTAGATATTGTAACTGTAATTCTTGCTTGATAACTGTTTGTTATGTATAATTTTACTATATTAAAGCTAAAAACCTTCCTTTTTGATTAGATAGAAAAGGGGAAGTGCTGAGGGATGTCTTTCTGTATGCTGTGAATATATGTTGTTCCCATTGGTTAATAAATAAGCTGCTTTGGCCTATGGCAAGGCAGTTTAGAGGCAGAAGGGAAAATCCAAGAGATATAATAAGAGAAAAAAGGAGAGGAGAGGGAGATGCCAACTGCCGCTGCAGAAGGAACAATAAGATGCCAGCAGACTGATAATGCCACAGCTATGAGGCAACTTATAGATTAATAAATATGGGTTAAGTTTTAAGAGCTAGCTAGCAAGAAGCCTGCCATAGGCCATGCAATTGGTAATTAATATTAAGCATCTGAATGATTATTTTATAAGTGGCTGAGGGACTGTGGGACCAGGCAGGACTGGAGAAACCTTCTGACTACACTCGTCCACCCTAGCAAAGCAGGAAGGCTCTAGGAAGCTATGTAAGGGTTTGACTACATGAAAGAGTAAGGAATGGAAAGCACCTTTGTAATACCTCACAGCCTTCAACTTCATATTATCCTTTTTTTATCTTAGACTTCTTTGAGAGTTTCATGACTATCTCTAGTTCTTCACCTGCCCTCTTGCCCAGTTCTCTATAATTTGGCTTCCTTTCCTGGTTTTTCTACCCAGATCAATTTTCAACAAGGTTGTCATTGGTTCTAAACAAACATCCAACATACAGTATGCCACTTATATCTTATGTCACTAATATGTTAATGGAGCATAAAGCTAAGACAGATGTTCTGTTAAAAGGTCATGTTTATGTGGCTACCTTCTTGTTGCCTCCCAAGACCCATTTCCCATTGTTTTCTTCCATTACATGGGACACATCGCTGGAATCCTGGGCCTTGTGGCTTTTAGAAGGCTTCCACCTGTGGAAACCCTGGGCTGGAGGTTGGAAGGGGAAAGGGCAGTGAGATGAAAGTGTTTGTTCCGTGTCTAAGAGGTCAACTGGGGCTCTCATGAATGTTATACCTCCTTTAACTTCAACGTATCCTGCAATATGGGACTTTTCTTTTCCGATTATGGTAGGTTCTTCTTCCCTTTTAACCTTCAAGCCTATGACGGTGCAATGTTAGTATTTGTTATCAACCTGACTAAAGCAGTTTTCCCCTCTTATAACAGGACTGACCATAATAGGGTCAGCTGTTTTTTTGTTTTTTTCCATGGGTCAGTTTGCTAAGACTTCTGCCCCATATTACCCCACCATCCTATGTTGACTCATGTCTGGCTTCAATCAGGAAGTATGTCCACTCTGGCAGCCAGTCAGGGTCCTATCTAGCCACAAGCAGGAACTGTTCTTGCTATTTTCAGTCAAACAGACCCCTGCCACAGCAAACAGACCCTGGCACTGCAACCACATAATCAGATGTTGTGAGCCAATCATAAAATGATTCCTGTACCAATAAGGGTCTATACTCATCACTTCAAAGTACACTTAGCCACAGCTGAAATTCCCCTAGCTGTGCTTAAAAGGAGCCTGCAAGCTTCTCTTGGGGTCTCCATTTTGCCACTTTGTCAGATGGTTTGACCTCTGCATGCTGGAATTTTTGCTCTCGAGAATTAATCACTCTTGCTGCTTGCATACATGTCTGGTGGTCTTTTATGGGATTTCTCGTGGACCCTAACAGTGACAGAATTAGAATCACTTGGGAAATGAGGCTCTGGGGATGCCTTTGAGGAATTATCGTGTTAGGTTAACTGGTTAAGAAGATTCATCTTAACTGTGGGTGGGACCATTTCCTGGAAAAGGGATCCTGGGATGTATACAGTGGAGAAAGTAAACTGAGCATCAAATTTGCATTTGTTGCTGATTCTTGACTTTCAATGCAATTCGACTGGCTGTCTTCAGCCCCTGCCACTGTTGCTTTTTCTACAATGGTAGGCTGTAACCCTGAACAATAAACTATAATAAATTCTTTCTCAATTAAGTTGCTTTTGTCAGGGTATTCTCTCACGGCAACAGGAAAAGAAATTGAGAACAATGACAACGTCTAGGAACTAATTACCCTGGATTTTTGCTCTAACAATACAGTCTTCCTACACCCTGCCACAGCTACGAAAACAACGTCTTTACAAATAACTCGTCCTATGATTGATTGTTTCCTATTAAAACCCCAACCTACACAGTGTGATGTCATTCACTGACACCCCTCTAGTATATCTATTTGTATTTAAACTTGAATGTTATTTCTTTCAGACATCTAATCAAATCCAATAAGATGCATGGAAGCAGAAGTGAGGAAAATGGAGAGAGTCCCTCCCTAATCATGACTCTTAGAGGGACTAGAAATTGAATGTCCTGACAGTAAACAAACATAACCCCATCAAACAGCAAGTAGGTCTCTGTGAGAGCAGTATGTGGTTCTCTGAGGCCTGAGAATCATAGTGCTAGCTAGCATTTGCATCCGTCCACATTTGGCTGCACTGATCGCTGCTTCACTGGCAGCAGCGCAAGCAAGAGGGATCCTGACATACACTGTAGAGCCTTTGAGCTGGACAGGGCTCTTGAGCTTGCCTTCTCACCGACCAGCCTCTCCAGGATTGCTTCTGTCACTCAGGGAAACACTCCAATGACTCTGAGAAGTAGAAGAATGAGGGACCTGAGAAAAACTGCCCCTTATACTTGGCAAATGAGATACAAGGACATTGAAACATGAAAGTTCAATGGAATTTTTTTTTTCAAGACAGGTTTTTCTCTTTGTAGCTTTGACTGTCCTGGTACTCACTCTGTAGACCAGGCTGGCCACAGACACACAGAAATCCACCTGCCTCTGCCTCCCAAGTGCTGAGGTTAAAGGCATGTACCACCACCTCCCTGCATGTTCAACAAAAATTTAATCAGTATCATCTCAGCTAAAGACACACAGATAGCATTTATGGGATTCTCATCAGGTTTGACCCTGCTAATAACTCCCAGGTCTCCCTGATTCTCTCTCATCTTTCTGATTTTCTTTCTCCTATACCATTTCTTTTTCTGCCTGCCCCTTAGACACCAGCATCTCCCAATATTCTAATCTTGGCCATCATCCATCTCTTTCTCCACATTTTCATAAACAAATACCACTTGGTTCATGGCTGAGCCTGAGGCTCCATCTGCTCTTTCTCTGTAGCATACTGAATTAGTAAAAAGAATTTGGAAAACCCCGGAGCCAAACAAGGAACACAGTGAATCCAGGATAAATTCTGGTATATAGAGATACTGAACCCCTGGAAAGACTATTACAGTCCACGGTGCTATGTCTGCTTTCTTTCTCATTACTCCAAGGAGCAGAGGAGAGCTGAGCGAGGGAGCTGGGTCTTCTTTCCCCTGGTGACAGGAAAGATGACCAAAAACCTGCTGCTACAATTGCTAGCATAAGGGGTGAAGAAGATACTGCGGAAGTCTCCGGTTCAGGTCTTTGCTACTAAAGTCCATGTCTCAGAAAATAACTGGATAGGGCACTGTACTCTCAAAAAATAAATCAAAATAACAGATTTTTTAAGATGGATGAGAATGGAAAAGCAAACCATGAGTAATGAATACGTGGAGACTCATTTATATGTATTTGTATTCATAAAGACCATTTTACACACATTTAGCTGCTATTGAGAATATGCATCTGAGAATGTGTAATATAAGAGTTAAGAATGCCTGTGGGTGGAGAGATGATGCGGGAATTAAGAGTATTTGCTGAAGGAGAGCTGGCCCCACCCCCATGGGAGAGCTGGCCCCCACACTCGGGAGAGATGGCCCCACCCCACACCATGGGTTGATTCCTATGGCCTGAGCCTGGGAGACCTGGCTCCACACCTTGTCTGAGGGGGGCAGTCCCAGTGGCCCTGACCAACCAGCTCAGCTACCACCCAGAGTCACATCCTGGGTCTTGGGTTGGCCCACCCTAACATCTACCCCATCTATAACCTGCAGAAGTGCGTGAAGGAACTGGTCCTGCAGAACGATAACTTCAGGATCTCTGTGACTCAGGGCAACAGCAGGATGTCCAAGAGGAATTTTGGTGAGGGTCCAGAGATGATGGTGTGCCAGAGGCTTTGAACCAGACCAAAGACTCATTGCAATGAACATTTTGTGGGTGGGGCTGATTGGACAAAAGGGTACACTGTGTGGCACACTGCAGCTCCCAATGCCACTAGGCTGAATGAAAAGGAGTTGGAAAGACAGAGGAGTGAGATGGTTTTTGTTTTGTTTTGTTTTGTTTGTGTGTGTGTGTATGTTTTGTTTTGTTTTAATTGGTTTTTTTGCAGGGTTTCTTTGGGAGCAGATGCCGCAGGAGTGAAGGAGGAATATAGAGGGACTGGGAGGTGAGCAGTATTGGGGTGCATGGTGTGAAATTCCCAAAGAATCAATAAATAATTATGTTTAAAAGAGAAATAGAGAGAGAGAGAGTACTTGCTACTCTTGCAGAGGAGGACCCGGGTTCAGTTCCCAGCACCCTATGGCAGCTCACAACTTCCTGTAACTCCAGTTCTAGGATATCCGAAGCCTTCTCCTCACCTCCACAGACATGAGGCACACACATGGTGTACATACATACAGCCAAAACACTCATGAACAAAAAATAGAAAATAAAAAATGGTTAAAAGAAAATAATTTTGAAATAAGAAATGCCCTCATATATAGGTTTCATTCTAATAGCTTAAAACAAATACACTACACTGTCACTGAAGCTGGGGTTAGGATGGAGAGGTAAAAACATGTCCAAAGGTACAATTCAGGTTAAGAAAGAGAAAAGAGCATCCTATCAAATTTCAGGTAGAGGGAGCAATCAGCCAATAGTGTCCTGGTAGAGGAAGAGTTGGCGTCTGTTGTCATCTAATAGTGGCAAAGGACATATGGTACTGACTGAGTGCTTGGAAATGAAACATAATCATTATTGGAATGAAAATGATAGTTAAACTCCCAAATTTAATAAGGAAGTAAATAAGCAATAAATATCAATTGAAAATAAACAGTACAAACCAGAAAAAAAATATAAAAAGAGAAAAATCAAGAAACTTTAAAATATAGGGAAATAAAAGCACAAAGCAATATTAAGCAGTGTGTAAAGGATGACAGTTTACTTAGGGTGAGCTAACTGAATCCCCCTCTGCAAAACAGACCCCACCACACTGAGTTTCTTCATGTTAAGAAGACAGGCAATGCTGAGCTTATGACCAACACCTGTATCTCAGTACTAGAAATACTTAAGCAAGGGGATCATGAGTTCCAGGACAGGCTGTACTACATAGCAAGATCCTATCTTTAAAAAAACACAAAACAGGGCTGGAGAAATAGCTCTGCACTTAGGAACACTTGTTGCTCTTGCAGAACACCCAGGTTCAGTTCCCAGCACCCACGTGGCAGCTTACAACCATCTGTAACTGAAGATCCAGGGGATCTGATGCATTCCTCTGATTTCCACAGGCTCCTGAGTACACACGGTGCACATATATACACTCAGGAACACACGTGCATTAGATAGATGATAGATAGATAGATAGATAGATAGATAGATAGATAGATAGATAGATTAAATAGAGGAGAGATAGAGGGAGAGACAGAGAGAGATAGATGATAGATATAGATAGATAGCCAGAGAGAGAGATCAAGAGATAGATAGATAGATAGATAGATAGATAGATAGATAGATAGATAGACAGACAGATAGATGATAGATAGATAGATAGATAGATAGATAGATAGATAGATAGATGATAGAGATAGATGATAGATAGATGGATATGATATAATAGATAGATATGATATGGTAGATAGATGATAGATAGGCAGATGATAGATAGATAGATAGATAGATAGATAGATAGATAGATAGATAGATGATAGATAGAGATAGATGATAGATAGATGATAGATAAATAGATGACAGATAGATAGATAGATAGATAGATGATAGATATTTTAAAAACACACAAAACAACCCAACAAAAGTATACTTTAGAGACAAAGATTAGAGGTGTCCAGTGTTGATAACAAGCCAGCAACATTATTTAAAAGCCTCCTGACTCTGAAGGCTAGATGAGCTATGACAGACTTCTAAACACAGAGCCGCGTTTGTTAATTGCTGTTAACCAAAAATAAGGAGGGAGCTGATGCTGTTGTTGAGCTGAGCAGAGGGAGACAGCAGGAGAAGGAGGAAGGTCTGAGCTTGTAAAGGAAGATCTTTGGTTTTGGCACCTGGAGCAAGGTGTTAAACACACAGGCTTGTACAAAGCAGACTATTGGTCCTGATAGACCCCTAATAGAATCACATCCTCACCAAAGGAGCAACACAGGGAGGCAGGGATGCTCCATTGGCTTAGCTTTGATCACACCTGCAAGCTTATGTCTTTTCTTACATTTTCTCCCTTAAATTCTATTATTTACCTATTTTTTCAGTGTTTGTTGTCTTCACTATTACAAAGTTACCTCATGTGTGTGTGTGTGTGTGTGTGTGTGTTGTTGTTGTTGTTGTTGTTGTTGTTGTTGTTGTGTTAGTTTTTGAGATAGCATCTTACTCTGTAGCCCAGGCTGGCCTGGAACTAATGATGATCTCCCTTAGCCTCCCAAGTGATGGAATCAAAGGCATGTACCACCATTCTCAGCTAAATTTACCTTTTAAAATACCAATTTTTAAGCTGGACATGGTGACACACGCTTGTAATCCAAGCAATGGAGAGATAGAGTCAGGCTGATCTCTGGGGTTTGCTGGTCATCCAGGCTACTCTGTGTTGAGAGTCTCAGGCTAGTGGGAGCCCCTGAGGAGTGATACCAGGGTTGTCCTCTGACCTCAGAATGTTTGCTCATATACATACACCTGTATACACGTGAGTACAAACAAACATACATACATACACAGAAAAAAAAAATAAAGAAATCAATCTAGTCTGTTGCTAATATACACTACCTGTCTTGGGCTCAGCAAACTTTCCTTGGTCTCTTACTTATTTCTAATAGCTCATTATAGATTCTGTCCTTATTAGTATTAACTGTCAATTTGATCCAGCCTAGAGTCATCTGAGAGCAGAACCTCAACTGAGGAATTGCTCAGATCAAATTGGCCAGTGGGTATGTCTGTGGCAGATTATCTTGATTGCAAATTGGTGTAGGAGAGCTCAGCCCACCATGGGTGGCACTGTTCCTGGTCAAGTGGTCCTGGGATGTACAAGAAAGTTAGCTAAGCATGGGTCAATGAGTGAGCCAGCGAGCATTGTTCCTCCATGGTTCCTGCTGGACTTCCTAGCTATGAAATGAGTGCCTTGGCCAGAGACTGTTGCGGATTGAAAGAGAAATGCCTCCCCTCCATAGTCTCAGGCATCTAAACATGTGCTTCCCAACTGATGACACTATTTGGGGAGGTTTAGGAAGTATGGCTTTCTCAGAGGGAGTATTTGGGGGGCGGGGTGGGCTTTGAGCACTAAAGCCTCATGCTCTTCCAGTTCATTCTCTCTACTTCACACCTGCTGTTCAATATGTGAACTCTCAGGCTCCTGTTTCAGCCACCTTGCCTGCTGTTTTTTGTAATGCCTCCCTACGTGATGGACTCTTATCCCTCTAGAACTATAAGCTCTAACAAACTCTTCCTTCTATAATTTGCTTCATATCGTGGTGTTTTATCACAGCAACAGAAAAGTAACTACTAATACAGAGGTGATTCTGTTTGGATAGTACGCATGCCTGCCTTCAGTTCCTATCTTGATGTCCCTCGATGATGGACTTGACCTGGAAGTGTAACACAAATAATCCTTCCCTCCCATAAATTGCTTTTGGTCATGGTGTTTCTCACAGCAACAAAAAGTTAATTAGAGAAGATCTTGGTGATTTTTTTGTTGATATTCATGTTATTTGAAGATAATGAAAGTTTTGTTTTATTTGCCAAAGTTCAAACCTTCCCTTTGGTGAATGTTAACTATGAACATTAACTATACTCATTAGATTTTCAGTACAATATTTCATGATGGAGCTGATGTCTTTTTTTTTTTTTCTTGCTTTGAACTTTAGAGGAAATGCTGCTCATTTCACCACTGACAATGATACCCTGTAAGGTTCAATAGGCATCCAGATTTGAAATAGCATGTTAATCTATCAGCCCCCCCCCTCCTCCCCACCACCTCTGGAAGACAGCCACTGCTATGCTTCTCATCCAGACTGGGGCCATCTTCCTAATTCATCCCTTTCTTGGTGAATGGACGTTCCACTATCCCAACTAGAAAACCTAGTAAGCTGTTGAGTTTTCTGGACTGATTTTAGAACAGATCCATTTTATTGTGCCTACTCTCTGTGCCTTTTGAAACCCCTAGTCACAGAACGCAGTGGAGTTCTAACATCTGTTTTGGGTGGGCCATCCCTCTCATCAAGCTTCCCAGAACCTTCTAGAGGCTACTAGAACTGCCTTCCGGAGCCAAGATTGATAAACCCTGCCCTCAAATGTGCAAAGTCTCCCCCTTGGAGCTTTGCAGTCTAGTCCCTTGGTCCAGCCGCCTCAGCACTTACCTGCTGCTCCCATCAGTCACAGCTGGTCCACTCTTCTTCTCAGGAGT
This sequence comes from Peromyscus aztecus, assembly GCA_902168405.1. NCBI lineage: Eukaryota > Metazoa > Chordata > Mammalia > Rodentia > Cricetidae > Peromyscus > Peromyscus aztecus. The sequence goes on along the minus strand of CABHPQ010167132.1, from coordinate 26,695 downwards.
ATTCTTTCTCAGTATCTCTAAAATGCACACCTTCGCCTGCACCCTGCCTGAGCTCCACAGAGGCGGCAGTCTCAACAACTGCATCGTTAAGGCGTGTTAGGGACCACCGCAACTGTATGCAGCATTGTGACAGTGTCCTCTTGGCATCTGGCTTCTGTGGAACCCACCTTCAGAATTCCATCCTGAGGGTCGTCTGGCCAGAATATCTTAGAATGTGTTCCTTACATGCAAAGACTGAGACAGGCAGTTGAGGGTGTGCTGCATTGCAGGAATGCTCTTTGCAAAGAAACTTAAACGGATAAAGGAAAGCTAGACAGGATATAGAGAAGCGAATTATCTGAATGTCGTTTCAGATAAATTCCAGCCTTGGCCTGATCCAGAAGATCATGATAGAGGTGGCCTTTGTCTCTGACCGAGCCACAATGGGGCACAGTATGTAACCTCTTAACCAAGAAGACTTGTGTCAACAGAGCAAGACCTGTCAGCAACGGAACCTGTGAGACATTAGCCACCAGGATCCAAAGGAGTTGGAGACTTGGCACACCTGCCTAAGGAAGAGGGTCTGGTGGGCTGCTGCTGCACATGCTGGGCCCCTAAACCCTAAAGCGGTGTCCTGAGAAATGCCTGCTCTGGTCAGCAAGTTCTCTCATCTGCCTCCTAGCCCTGGGTTAGTTCGTAGCTGTTGTCTCCACTTTCTCCTCAACCCACTCCAGCCGGGCTTGCTGTCCCCACTCTTCCAGAGACTGCCCTTGTCAACAGCAACTACCTCCTCTGTCCAGCCCACTCCAGGTGGTCACTTCTCTGTCCTTCACTGAGGGCTTTACCATCCTCCGCCCTTCTGTATCCTGCCTCTCTACCTAGGTTGTTTTTTTATTAAATGTTTTATTTATTTTACATATCAACCACAGTTTCCCTCCTCTCCTCCCTCCCCCCCCCCCCTTTTCCGGTTCCCCCACCCACCCCTCCTCCCTCTATTCTCTACCTAGTTTTTTAATACCACCCCCGGGTTCCCACTAGAATTCTGGGCTCAGATCCAGTGGCATCTCCCCTGGAGGTCTAGCAATCATTTCAAACTCCATGACTCTGGATTTCCTTCCTTTCACCTCTCCTCTCCTCCCTTGTCCTCCATTCCAGGCTGGCAGATAAATACCTGCTTGTTTGTTTGTTTGTTTTCCCTCATTCTCCTTCCTGTACCTCTGATGGCAAGTCTCTCAACAAGTGTGGCAACACTCCCCTGTCAGCACATCTGCACTGGCTTGACCTCTCTTCATCTCCACTATAGCATCGTCTTTTAAAAGCTGTGTTCTTAACTTAGGAGGGTATTAGTGATCTTTTCACCAGCCTCCTAAGCAGATAATCTGCCCCCAAAACAAAATGGTCTTGGTTTGTAAAGCCCATGAAGTTTGCTGCCCTGTGAGCTCCACCTAGCCCTCTCTTTATCATGGTAACTAATCTGAATTTTCACGAATAGAAGTATCACATTGCTCATTACTGTTGGGTTCCCAGGAGCTATGTGACCAAATCTGAGGGTAGCACAGGTGTCCTGGGACTGTGTCATGTCCATAGAAGGAGGTCCTTGCTAGGATCTCATTTCTGTTCTGCAGACATCAAAGCTGATGTGAACAAGGAGGAAAGGAAGAGGTAAAGGGATGGGCGGAAGCAAGGGAAAAGGGAAAGAGAAGCCACTGAGTGGACCCCTCACTGGTCCATAGGGATGAGGAAGATACATTTTCCTTAGCACATGAGGTTACTGTGAGCACAAAAATGAAATCTGAAATATTTTTGTAAAGTATGGAGTTAGGGGAACTTTTCAAAAAGAATAGGTTAAGGAGCAGGAGAGATGGCTCAGCCATTAAGAGCACTTGCTGCTCTTACAGAGGGCCCAGGTTTGTTTGGTCCCCAGCACCCACGGGAAAGCTCACAGCTGCCTGTAACTCCAGTTCCAAGGCTTCTGACACCATCGCGTGACCTCTGTGGACTCCTACATGCACATGGTACACATAAAAACATGCAGGTAAACATTCATACACAAATTTTTAAGGGTTAAAAAAATTCTATAAACACTATTGGACGTAGAAAAGGTCCTTGGCTATGTTCACTTATTTTTTTTAAGGTAGAAAATAACTGTGTATCTGCTTTTAAAAATTAAAACCAATGCACATAAAAATATCAAAACATTTTCCACAAGCCCTGCCAACAAAAATGAAGAGAGGACAGAAGACATGGAAACCAAGTAGGAAGGAGAACTGCAGCAGATTGTTAGGCAAAGGACAGCTGTATGTGTGTTGATTCCTACTCATCACTTACATGTAAGCTTTTCAAACTGTAGCACAAGTTTTTGAATTTGTAGATGAACCTATGTGTGGGGGATTGGTTGACTGGTGCTGTGACTTACAGCATGGGCTACATGCTAACAGCTTTTGTCTGAAGCCTGAATGTTATTGGAAGACAAGGGATCCTTTAGGCGGTAGGACTTAAGAGTATACCGGAACTTTTCCCCAGTCATAGACTGAAACAGCTTTGAATTTCATCTGCTTGGGTGCCTTGTCACCGTGCTGGAATGGTGACTGGCATGGTTAGTTGGTTGGTTTCTTCACCCAGAACAATAGGCACATTTTTTTTTAAAGCCCACGTTTGGTATTTGTCCTCTACCAAGTCCCAGATACAGTTTAGAAGGCAGGAAAATTGTGAGTTCAAGACCAACCTAGGCTACAGAGCACGTTTCTGTCTCAAAAAAAAGACAAACACAAAACTTCCTATGCATAGAGTTGACAAGATAAGGAGGACTGTTGCCTAACAACAGAGAAGAAGGGGTGTCAAGGCCTGAGGGCAGTGTGGTCAGAGAAGGAACCTGTGCCAGTGGTGGCAGCCACACCCACCAAATGACCCTGGCGAGTGTAAGAGTGCAAGCCTGCTGATCCCTTCCTGTGGAAGGGAAGTCAGTCCCTGAGCCCTTAACGCTCATCAACGAGACGATCACAATGGGCTGAGACTCAGCTGGTTATGGCTGTAGACTCACAAAGGTGGAGTCAAACTAGAAAGTGACCATTGGCACACGCAATTCCAGGCAGAAGTAAAAGACTGCACGGGCCTGTGGCTAGAGTTTTCCTGCCTGGCCCACAGTCAGGACAAATCTCTTTCACCTGCCAGTCCCACAGCCGCTCAGACCCAACCAAGTAAACACAGAGACTTATATTGCTTACAAACTGTATGGCCGTGGCAGGCTTCTTGCTAACTGTCCTTATATCTTAAATTAATCCATTTCTATAAATCTATACCTTGCCACGTGGCTTGTGGCTTACCGGCATCTTTACATGCTGCTTGTCCTGGCGGTGGTTGGCTGGCAGAGACTCCCTCCGCCGTCCTGTTCTTTTAATTCTCTCTGTTAGTCCCGCCTATACTTCCTGCCTAGCCACTGGCCAATCAGTGTTTTATTAGCAACACATTTGCCATACAGAACATCCCACAGCACGGGCCTTTGGTGTAGCTCCAAAGCTCCCTTCTAGCTCTTTCTCAAATGTCATCTTCCTCGTGAGGCCTCTGAACATCTTTTTAGCCCGCAATTGACTCTTTCCTTCTACACTTGAGTTGTACCTTTCCCCACTTTTCCCGCTCACATTTACCCCATTTTTTCCAGTCACTAACTACTTTATAACATCCCATGCAGTTCTTCCCACAATCATTGCTGGCTGCCTGGGCACCACTACAACGAAAGTTCCTAGTGGACAAGGAGGCGTATGTATTTTTACCCCTGGTAGATCCCAGGTGCAAACTACAGGGATTCATGCAGAACAACCCCTCAGAACACACCTAACCAGTAAATGAAGAACAACTAGTTCAGAATCACGTTGAGCCGTGAGCTAAAATGAGCTGATGCGGGAATTTCTGGGGCCAGTATGAAAACTATGATACCATTAGCAAATACTCTAGATATTAGAAAAAAAATAGAAGACAAACTTTTTAAGCAAATTTTTATTTATATCAAAATACAAAACATTTCTGAAGCAGAGTAATGTTACATGAGGAGCAATTAAATACTAAACGTTTTATAATCAGCTTTGCTTGCAATGTCCCCAAGGGTGCCTTCACTGGCTACACATCTGGCTACTAGATGTGCCTTCTTTCTCTCACGTTTCCCGTGTTTGCCTATGTCCTGTTGTTTGTTTGCAGAAATGAGCATGCAGTGTTATGGGTGATGAGTTGGTTAGTTTCAGCAAGCCTGAAAGAGCCAGCAGGTGAAGCCTGGAAGAACAGTCCAGGCCAAGGCAGACTGCACATCTCCTTCCGGGTGAATCTGGGTGGGTGCTCAGCTTTTACACTGACAAGTCTGAGGCCAGTGGAGTCACTGTCCTCAGCAGCCAGGGCAGGCATTATTGATTGGGACCACGGAGCAGGTACAGCTATGGGTCACCCACAGTGAGGCCTTCTCAATGGGCTAGGGAGCCCATCCAGGCCGAGGAACCGGAGATGCGGAGATCCCTGGAGGAAACTTTGTCCCCAAGAAACTAGGCAAGGGCTAGAGAGGAAAGAGGTTCCTCCCAGCCTTAGGCGGTGAGGATTTGGTAGCTGAGGTACCCGCCCCATGGACAGGCCCTTCACAGATAATTAGTTTGGAGATTTTGAGGGGGAAAGCACCTGTTTGAGAGGGTAGCTGTTTCTGATACACCTCAACTACTAACCTAGAAGAAAGGGGAAATGGGAAACAGGAAGGAGCATGCCCCTCACTCCCATGGCCACCCCACACCCAGGCCTACCTGGGTCTCTCTTTCAATCCCCAGGTAGTGCATTCACTTTGGCACTATGCACTGGTGAGCTCATGCACACATGCATGCACGCACACACACATGCATGCCACACACACCAACACCTGGTTCCCCTTCAGTATCGGCTCAGGCAGAAGATGGGTACCCCACTTCCACCATCATCTTCTGCTCCTAAGAGTCCCCTTGACCCACAGGTCTCCAGGACGCAGCCCCAGGCTTGACATACACTGGCATTCCCAGGCTTTTGAGAAGAGTGATAAAGCAGGGGGCTCCCCAGAGACAGAATACACAGAGTGTAGAATATGTCATAAGGCTTTGGTACAGCACCAATTTAATGTTCGTATAGTTTGATTTTTAAGTTATCTTTTAGAAGAAAAAAAAGCTTACTGAAAAAATAGTGTTTTTATTTACTTTTCAGTTACATACCTGAAGTTCAAAAAGTATGCCTCTAGTTGCCATCCAAATTCACACTCAAAGGTGTTCTGTGTGCAGCTGTACAATGTGTGGTTTAACTGTAATTTGGAACCAAAGTCAGCTGCCCATGATAACTGACTTTAACCAATCCATACATACATACAGAGAGAAAGAGGAAAGAAGGAGAGGAGGGGGGGGAGAGAGAGAGAGAGAGAGAGAGAGAGAGAGAGAGAGAGAGAGAGAGAGAACACAAAAGCTACCCCTAAATCTCCCACCCCAATCCCCTAGGGAAAAACATCTAATAGAGACAAAATACAGCAAGATCTAGGGAAGCAGAGGAACGAAGGTGGCTGATTTCGTCCCGCTGGCCTCTTCCAGAGCAGCACCATGAAGCACCCTAGCGCAGTGATGTAATACTCAACATTCAAGAGATGGAAATGAGGTCTGAAAGGTCTCCATAAGAAGACCGGGCATGGGTGGGGAAGAGCCCCAAAGGAAGTCAAAGGAAGAGTAAAGGTTTGAAATGAGAGCAAGGAATCTCATGACAAAACTGATAGTCATGTCCAGATATGTTAAAACTAACAGCCAAGAGGTTGCCAGGTGCAAGAGGTGCGCAGCCTGTGAGGGACCCCGGCAGGGAGCTCCAGGATCCTTCACCTCCCCATTTCTGTGTCTACAGACTATGGGGGAGAGGGTAACGGGAGGAAAGGAATTCATACAAAAATTGCCTTTAGGTGAGTGAGGGAAGAAATGTGTCCACGATGATATAGTCCCTCCTCGTGAAAGAGAAACAGGCGGTGATAAAGGGAGCCCCAGAGTAGCTGACCAAAACAGGCCAGCATCTGCTCAGTCGGGGATTACACAAGGACAGGTAACTTGGGAAAGCATGCCCCACCCCTGCCCTCGTTCTCCGGCCCCACAAATGTCAGTTAAGAAGTTAAATCTGAATGGAGCTTTAAGACTTTCTGAGAGTGATATACAGGACTCAGTGAACAGAGCATTGGTCGACTGCCCCCTTTGTGACACCTCAGCCTCAAATTCCAACAGCAAGATCATTCCACAGAGCAACTCCTTTCAGTCCTTGAAGGTGGCACTCATCACTTCCTCAACAACAGGACAAAAACTCCTACTCCAACATCATAATCCACCCCTCACCCACAGGAGGGGTGCTGTGTCCTGCCCCCCACCTCATGCTTTTATATTGCCCAAAATGGTTCCACATGAGTACCTTACACAAGGTGAGGCCCAAGCAAAAACTGAGGAGTGGTGGATGTGCCCCTTTCCCCCAGGCTCCTGGTTGAGGACAGTGGAGAAAGGACAGAGCTAGAGCAACCCTTGGAAGAGCAAATCCCAGATCGGTTTCCACACTCATTCCATAGAGCAGAGGTAGCCAAACTCAATCTCTTTAGACTCCCCCTGTCTCCCACCAATAGGGAAGAACTTCACAGTTCAAAAACCTTCCCATGACCTAGGGACCAAGATGAATCACAAGTATACAAAACAGTTCAGGGTCCTGGCAGCAGCTTTATCAAAGCACCCCTCCCATTAACTGAGAGATTCAAAGATAAGACAACTGGCCTTTTCCATATATAATCAGACCCTGACCTTCTTTGCTCTGTGTTCCCTCGTGGAAAGCTGGCTCTTCTGTAGATTAGGTGACTGATGTTGGGCCACATCATCAGACCTTTCTCCTCCAGGGCTCACCTTATACCATCTTCCTGAGGTCTTGGAAAGGGCAAAGGTAACATACTGCCCAAGCCCTAAAACTTCAGGGTAAGGGACATGTCCATCTTCCCATTTCCACAGAAAGAAGGGTCCAGTTGGACATCATGAAATAGGATGGCGATTTCATGTGTCTCAATGCTGCTGAGGTTTCTAAGAACCAAGTCTTTGGTTCAATGTGGAAAGAGTAGAGAGTCAGAGCAAACCTGGGCTTCATGGAGTATGAGCCCTAAGATGCTAAAATGATGAACTCTGCTGGTCTCTAGGACCAGAAGTGAGACAGAGTCTACATACAAAGAGAATTAAAAAAAATAGTAATGGAAACCCCTCTTCGGTAAGTAAGGAGGGGACTCAAGCTAGGAAGGGACAAAGAATTTGCTGTTCTTCCTCTTGTTCAATCTCTCAGAAAATTTACAAAAAACACCTAGCCTTATCCTCCTTTGGTCTCCTGAGGAGGCTGCAGGTAGGACCTGCACCTAACACTTCCAGTTAGACTCAGTGCTGGAGTCCATCCAGTACTACATGGACAGAGCCCATTTTCCCACAATATCCTTGGAAAAATTCGAGTATTTTGAGCAAATCGTGAAGGGAATCACAAGGTCTCCATAAAGCTCAGGAATTCAACTCAAACTCCACTCCACCCTACTCTGCTTATCACCCCTAGTCCCCAAAAAGCCCATCCCAGGGCTGAGGCATCTGGGGTAGGAGCTCTTGGCTAGCATTAAGTTCTGCTTGGGAAGAGGGGTTCTTCGGCTTTTTCTCGAGTGAGAAGCAGGAAGCCTAGACTACAGCCTTGGGTCTCTCCTGGCTTCTGCAGCGGTTTCAAGCATATCACTCTGATCACTTGGCACATGAGTAGAAAGAGCTAGCACCAGGAGATGCCAGCTAAGGCTGCAAAGTGTGGCCCTTCCAGCATATATGAGGTCTCGAATTCTCAGAGAGGTATTCCTCAGAGTACACAGCTTCCCGCCCAAACACAAAGGAACTCCTCCCATCCCCACCACATTCTTCCAATACATTACTTAGTTCCAGAGTCCTGGGCTGAGCAGGAGGAAGAAAGCAGTGGGATTCACCCTTCAAGTCCCGCCCAGCATCGGTCTCTCATTCCTGCTCTTCCATTCAGTGTTCCAGGACTAGACCACCCACCCCATTTCCGATAACAATTTATTTTCCAATTAAAAATAAGTGAAAAAGCATAGATGCTATATTTATACTAGATATCACATTCACACTGGTTCCAAGAATCTGCAGCAATAATTACCGGGGTGTATCTTCTCCAAAACTGAGCCCACGCAGTCAGCCTCAAAAATCTCACCACCTTCTACAGGGGACTGCTTGAGCCCAGGCGCTACAAACCAGGACAAACCCAGACCACCTGACCTCCCTCTGTCCAAGATGCTGAGCTAGATTTTTTTCCAAGGAACTGAGTACCAACCGTTAACCACAGGGGCATGGATTCATGCTTAGCTCTCCATCATCCTTTCTATACTGAGCACCTCTACCAAAGAGTATGAGTTAGGGAACCCTCCAGACAAGAGACACAGCAGAACCTCCCTGCCTTCAGCACTCTTGCCCTTCCTGCAGATGACTTGAGTTTTTTCATATATACACGTTTCTATTGGAAAGACCAGAAGCTCCAAACAGACAGCATGTCTCAGGAAGGATGGAGAAGTAGGTGGCGTCAAGGCATGAGCTAGCACCCCGGACCACCTGGGGGAGGTGATACTGCTCAAAGTGTCTCTAAGCACAGGTACAAAAATAAAGCAAACTATGACTTCATATAGATATATAGATATATAGATATGCTAGATAGAGCTTTATATAGGTTTTCTTTATATGTGTATAGGAGTGCCGAGGGCACGGGCCTCCACTCCTGCCTGGCTAACATTGCCTCCCCACCCCCTCCTCCCACTCCCCATGTGGACAACTTACCTGAAGCTCCCACTGTTAGTCAGCACTATTGCATCAGATTCTCCCCCTCCCCCCAATAAGCCTCATCTCACCTTAAAATAGAACAAGTTATATATATTTATATAATTTTATATACAATCTCCATAAAAAATACACTCAAGATGGTATATTACGAGTATGACCCTCCTACCAAAACAGAAATTTGTCTAGCAAAGAAAGAATCAGCCATAACTAGGCCTGATGCTACCCAGGCAAAGCGGTGTCTCCACAGTTCCCTCATACCCACACTCATATCAAATACACATACAAACCATACCCATACAACACACACACACACACACACACCATACTGCAAACACATACTGCACACACAGATACCTTGCATACACCACATCCATCCCAGATACTCACACCCATCTAACACACTTACTCCTGAACACTGGAATAAACAGTTGGCCAGGGGTTCATGACCAGGCAGATAACCTGACACCTACAGAGAAACCTGTGTGATCATTCCATTTCTCCCACCCAGCCAGGGCAAGGTCAACCTGTGACAGACTGTTTAATTGTTCTAAGTAGGCAATATACTCAGGGACAGAACGGGTTTCCCTTCTAAGGTTTGCAGGGTGATTGTGAGGAGACTTATTCTCCTCTACCAAATAAAATAGACCCCTAAGCCAAAAAGAAGCTAAATGCCCCCTAAGTCCCCACCTCCCATAGGAGGAGCATCAGGCATTTTCCCTAACCATAGTTTATGTGAAAATCCCGGGTCATCCCAAAACATGCTTACAGTATTTTTAAGGTTGAAAATGCAAATTCCCTTCCCCAGTCCAACCCCTACACCCTCCCCAATTCTCTCCCCGACCCAACCACCTCCCTATTGCAGACCATGCACAAGCCAGAGGTCCTGGAGCCGCACACAAGTGGACAGAAGGAGGAAACAGAGCCGGAAGGGTAGAATGTGGGTGGAGGGAGAGCTTGCTCTCCTTCCTGAAACACCAGTGGGAAACGGGATTGGTGGAATCCATTTCCTCAGGACTCAGAAGAACAAGCCCTGTCAATCACTTGCCGTCTAGATAAGGTGGGTGGGAAAGGTACAGTCATGGCCCTGGCTGCGAGCTGAGTTCCTTGTGATGCTTTGGTTGAATTCCCTAACCAGGGGTCCAAAGCTGATCACTGTTCATCAGTGCTCTTCAGAATCCCTAACTGCTGCAACCAACCCACTGCAGAAGAGAATGTCCAAGTGATTCAGTGGCTGGCTGCTGATCTACCCAACTACTTAGCAGTTAGGACACTCCAACTCTCCCCTCCTAAGGCACGGCCAGCCACTAAAAAGATTTGCGCTAATGCATTTATTTTTTAATCTACACAGAAATCCCTATGATCTGGGAGTGTTTTTGGATCAGACTCAATTGATTAGGAATTTTTATTATTATTATTATTATTTTAAATGAGGTCATGAAAAAGAATTCTACCCTCTTGGCAATCCAAGACACTAAACATCTGGTGTAGACAGTGTATTTGTTCCTGAAAGGCTTATTTGGAAGTATAGACAGGGGCCCAGATATAAGGCTCTGGACTCATGCTGATTCAGCATCAAAAGGTGAAATAGTTACAAGCCAGCTCAATACAAATACCAAGTTGCATGAGCTGGTAAGAGTTACTAGAGTCCATCCAGAGCTTTGATTCTCGTTTATCGACTTCTCTTAAAGAAATGTTCCGTTATTCCTCTTGATCCAAGAGGAAGTTGGATACATTAAGGAGTAGAGAATAGATGGTCTCTGATTTCAGATGAAATTACTTTACTCTCTTAGCTACAGTGAGGTAAATGTAACCTATCAAAGGAAGAGAAATTGAAGGCAAAACCTCTAGACACCAGACCACTGTGTAGCCTCCAAGATGAAGAAATTCTCTACCACTCAAGAAAGACTGACAGGTCCGGAGGCCCCGCCTCCTGTCCACCATCAGCACCAGTGTCGGATGGGCATTTTCAGACACAGACGAGAAGAAGCACAGTGTGGCACAGCTGCCAGGAGAATGGGCACCGAGCTCCTAAAACCAATCTTCCCTCCCCACCGGAAAGCAGTTACTGGTGGCATGTAAACGCCAGTCTCCCAGTGTTCACCGGAGAAGTTCCACAAACAGAAAAAAAAAAAAAAAACTGAAGAAGTCTCTATTCAGCACTCAGCGTTAGAGGCCAGTTCTACAAGCAGAAAAGCCCTGCCTTAAGCAAGAGTTCTTCCAAGATCCAGTCTGGGCCTGCTTACCAGGCCCTGCCCACAACCTGGTCTCTGTGGCTACCGCCTTCCCACATCAGGGGTCCCTGCTCCTCATGACCCTCCCTGGCAGTTACTCATTTCCTTGTGAGGATCCGTCCCCAATCTGCACTGTCATCTGGGCTGGCAGAGTGGCCATAAAGAGAACTGGAAGCTTGGTGCATTATTTGGGCTTTAATCTCGTCATCCCAGGATTCCTGTATTCTCTACAATGGATTTAACACTCTGTCCCTCTCAGTCTCACATACCTGATCACAATCAAACCTTCTCTCCATGGTCCAACCCTCTAACTTCTCTTCCTGAATCGCACCTGCCCTATCAACTACTGTATCCAATGCAGAATAGCTACTTAGGCTCTTCCTGAGGCCTTTCCCAAAGAGATGGAGGTAAATCCACAAGACTCTGAGCCTCCATTGTCTTGGAGACTGCAGAGAGAGTAGGGCCAAGACAATGAGCACTAGCAGAAATGCTCAGGATCCCAGAGAAAGCATTAATGGTACCTCCCCATAACCCCCATCTCTGCCCTTGACTCTGTTCTCCTACCCCCACGTCCTGCAGTGCCTCCCAAAGCACTTTTACATGCAAGCAAAGCAAGTCCAAGCCATTAGCTTTTCAATTCCTAGAGTTCTCTACGTACTAATAAAATGTCTTTACCTACGATTCTCCCAGCCCACCCCAAGCCCTCTAAAGGATTTTGCTATCAAGATCAGAAGAACTGGCTCAAGCTACGCACACCTCAGCCTCAAACACAGATCCTAGGAAGCAACTAAGATGCTCTAATGTTCTGGGATGCCTCCCCTGAAACTAGCATATACCAATCTCACCAGGAGGGGAAAAGAAAGGAATCCCACATCTCAACCTTACCCAGGTCTCTCTGTATAAAAAGGGCAGAACAAATTCGAACAACTAAAATCTGTTCAATCTCAAATAGTTTAGATCACTGTGCAGAAACCAAGAGAGAACACACTGGAAAAAAATGTCAATAAGTAACTATTCTACTCCACCCTGCTGAAATCTCCCCCAAATGCATAACCCAAGCCTGCGGAGATGGAGTACAGCTCCTGCTCATGCTGTGCGATCCAACACCCTTTCCACTGAGAAAGAATCTCTGAGGACCTCTTCTCTCCTATCCTAGTCCCTCTAAGAAAACTGGGGAGAAGATAGGCTGGCCATTAGGGAGGGACCAGCATCAAGTGCTGGACCAACAGCCACCAATGACCATGGATGCACAGAATTCCACTCAGAGCCTTGAAGCGAAGCTCTGTATGGTCAACCACCAAATAAAGAAGTTCACTTCTTAGTTTTCGTCTTCTCTCCCCCAAATTGCAGTCTTTCTGGCCCCTTAGAGAACCAGTGTACTCTCTTTCTGGATTGTGGTTTAAGCACTGAGATAGCATTTCCAGTCAAGGTACAGAAGGAAAAGATAGGAAAAATATTGAGTACAGGAATAGATTTTTGAACTGGGTTACTTCTGCAAGGCTACCAGATGCAAAGGGAGGCTTTGGAAGACATGATCTCCCACAGCAAGGAGGGTGAAAGCCCCAGGAAGCTCATAGTGGTCACTGCCAAGTTCAAAGGCAGAGTGTAAAGGTCATTGGTCCCTAGAAGTGGATACACCCCAACACCACACACCTCTAACCAGACTGTCAAACGTGTGCCCAGATCCAGCACTTGAGAGCGTGTGCCTATGACACCCCGATAATTGCATTGACCATGGGAACTGTATTCTGCGAATTTGCTTTGCGGCCACCAAACTGAAACAGTTTCCCAAAATGCAGGAATGCTGCTGGCCTCCAAGAAAAGTCACAAGAAGAATGCATCAGAGGCCACTTTGGAATGGATAGATCTTGTGCCCCTTCTGGTCCAGGGGGCAAATAGCACAGCTGCCACCCAGTGGCCAGTCACAAGCAGTTTCTACCATTTGGTCAGCTAGGCAGAGGTAAGGGGCACTGCCAGAGGCAAGAAGAGGAAGAAGTCAGCACCTTTGTTAGCCCAGCCTGCAAGCCCAGCCTGCAAGCCCAGCCATGGACTGAGGCGTCTCAGCCCACAAGGTTTGGCTCTTGGCCCTACAACATCCAAAAGAAGCAGTCTTCCACCTCAACTTCCCCTCCGTTCTAACCTCAAGGCCCAGACAGTATCAGGGCCAGAATTCCCAGGAGGGCCCTCTGAACACTTGGCCAAATTCAGTACAAAGTCTACCAGCCCCAACAACCTACTTTTATACTCCATGGTTCAGGAAACACATGCTGTGAGAGAGCAGGCAAAGACCACAGACTAGGCCACTGTGAGCCTCCAAATACTACCCCAGTATTTCAAGTAGATTTGTTCCCGACAGTCCCAGGAGACACTTGAGTGAGCAGCCCGTTGTGGCACAGTGGCAGAAGCAGTGGCCCACTTCTGAAAAAGGACGTGAGTCTTCCAACTCAACTCTTCTCTTTTGACGGAGTTGAGGTCCAGAGGTCAAGTGCTCTCCAACACCTCTGAGAATCACATCAGTTGGACGGTCTGAGGTACATGGCCTAATCTCAGAGCAAAAGAAACTCTGCCCTCAGCACCTCTTTTCCCCATATGTCCGGAAGAATGCTGTGCTAGTGTGGCTTGTGTGGTGAAGCCTCAAGTATGGAGTCCATCTCTAACTCACTGGGAGAGAGAAGGAAGCACCAAGGCCTGGCTGCAGGGATGCAGTTGATCCCCCGAGATGGAAGCGCTAAGAAAGGTCAGTTTCCTAGCCCCTGGGACCTCATCAAAGTCACTAGGCCAAGTGACTGGCAGCTTCTGTGGGACCAGCAGAAGCCTTCCAGTAGACATGGCTAATGCCCGAGGAGGTCACTGGGGAGAGACGGATTCAGCAGCACCAAGAAGGAATACTTCCAGGAAGCTGGCAGTTACCACTACTTTAGGCAAAGCAGGAGGGAAGGAGAGGGCGGACCCATTCTCCGCCTTTTCTACTCTTGAGCAACACCATAACCTTTTAAGGAGAGAGAGAAGTATCTGAATTGACAAATGGCATCAGGAAAACTTCCAAGTACTAACAGTTTGAACCAGGGATTTGTACAGAGAAAGGATTAGGGCCCTGGTGCCTGCCCACCACTCCTCCCAACATCATTCCTGTGCCTCAGCCAGCGCCACATAGGAGCAGTGAGGAAAGAGCAGCCCGGAACTCAACGATCTGAGGTACCCTCACTTCTTCATCCATGCACTGGAGATTGGGTCCAGGGGGTGGAGAAGGACCCCGGAGCAAAGCAGAGTTGGCAGGCGGCGCACGGAGGGTATGCCAAGGAGCCCCAGGCAGCTCCCACAAAGGGCAATTAATCAATCTGGAGAATTAGCAGACACAAAAGGAAAGGAGGAGCCAATGGGCCTCGGGGGAGCAGTGCTCTGAGTTCAGAGCCAAGCTGGGTATAAATAGAGCTGTGGCAGCTTGGTGCTCAGCACAGGTGGCTACCGAACAGGAGGGCCTTTGGCTGCAGGGCTCCTAGCCCTGGCTGGTCCAGAAGAGACCGACGCATAACCACATGAACGGGGCTGTACACCAGGCCTGCCTGTCAGCCCCGCGGCTAAACCACCACTACTTATATGGTGAGTGTCAAACTGCAGAAGGAAGGAAGATGCCCGTCTGGCCTTGAGCCTGACCCAGCAAGCAGACAATAAAGGCTTGGGTTTAGTTCAGGGGTAACCTCCCGCAAGCAGGGAGCTAGGAAGCATGGCAAGGCCCCATTTCTGCTCTAGACGGTAAAGGTTAGAACAACGGTGAAGTCAGCTGAGAGGCATGAATCCTGCTTCAGCTGGAATGATCTCCTCCCAAGACAGACATGAGGGCACCCACCAGCCCACAGCCCACCCTGCTCACTCAGTCCAGCTGTTCAGTACCTTCCTCAGTCTTTCACCGAGCACAGGGAGAAACAGCACTTTGCTTCAATGTACATATATATACACATAGAGAAACCCACCAACTACACACAAGTGTATTTGTATCTATATCTATATATATGTGGAGTTTGGAGGACAGGATGTAATTCTAACCCCCTCCCAGGACTTGGAAAACTGAAACAAACGCAGAGTAGTAAAAGCCATTGATTTTCTCTTCTTCACTTCCTAAGACATTTGAAGAGGTGAGAAGAATCTAGTAAAGTGGGAGAGGCAGTGTTGAGACAGATGTTCCCTGTCCTCATACACTCCCAACTGATCCACAGGTAAAAGCTCTTCCCCCAGTCCTCTGTCCCATGGGCAAGGCTAGCCAGCGAGATCGTGAGGGAGAGACCCACTGGCAGGAGGGAACACACATAGGACAAGGGCCTGAGCCATCCCATGATGGGCAGAGGAGGACAAGGCCCTGTACAGTGGTCCCTCTCTGCCCCCTTAGCCTAGCACCCCTCCCTGGGGACACTTAGAGAAACGTCAAGTCATAGCAGAGTAGCGTGGCCTGGGTCATCATGATCCACGCTGTTGAGGATCGCCGTCTGGTCTTCTGGAAGCTGACGGTGGTACAAGTCCGAAAGCCGGGCAAAGGGGTCAGGACGAGAGTGTCTCTTCTTCTTTCGGAGGCAGACAGCTTCGTCGGGCCACAGAACCTGAGAGTTGGGAAGCTGCTGAGCCTGGGAGGCAGAACCGTCTACAGAGAAGGAGACAGACACACAAAAGAAGAGGCATGAAAAGGTGGGAAAGATCCTCACATGCTCCATGCATCTCCCAGGGCTGAAGTCCAAGTTGCCACTGAAACCAAGGGAGCACCTGTGTGTATGGCTCTGAGACCAAACCACCACAGAGAACCTTCTCTTTCCCCACTGGAGCAACCAGCAACCCAGCCTTGAGTCAGCGAAGTAAGGTAGGTACTTCCCCTTCTATGAATTCTTGGATCTCAACGATCAAGCTGTTTCAGCCATCAGTCTACAAATGTCTGCTCTGCTGTGCTGTGCTGTGCCTCTTGGATACCAGTTATCCTCCGAGGTGGCAGGAAGCAGGGCTTCAATATATCTTTATCATCTACCCCAAACAATGACAGACATTGCACGAGACTTGAGACTTCAATCATGAGCAACAGTCAGGCCCGCACACCTCTACCACTGCCAGGGCCATTCCTCTGCCTCACGACCCTTCTGAGGATACAGTGGGAAGGTTTTGTTTTCTAGATTCTACTTCAGCAGGGCGGTAGGGAGGAAGAGACAAACCGTCAAGACTTGAAAGACACTGAAACTGGATTCTTAGGTGTTGCAAGTACAATAGCAAAGAAAGATGTAATAGGAATGTGCCAACGGCCATGGCCCTGCTTCTGTTTCCCCAAGTGCTAATATCTGGCTGGAGTCTTGAACCAGGAGTCTTCCCCAGAGAGGAGTGAAAATGGCTACCATCATAAGAACAGCCAGTGCAGCAACCTGAAGTTAAGAGCGGGGGTAAGCCAGTATAGCGGTACACGCTTATAATCCCCAAACTTGGGAGACTGAGACAATAGGATTAGGAGTTTGAGGCCACTGGGCTATACAGTGGGACCCTGCCTTTTAAAAAGGAAAGGGAGGAGGAACAAGGAAGAACAAGAAGAAGGAGGAAGAGGAAGAAGAGGAGGAAAAGAAGCAGAAGCAGAAGAGGAGGAGGAAGAAGAGGAGGAAAAGAAGCAGAAGCAGAAGAGGAGGAGGAGGAGGAGGAGGAGGAGGAGGAGGGGGGAGGAAGAAGAAGAAGAAGAAGAAGAAGAAACAGTATGCTCTAGAGAGAGAAAGATGGCAGTTATGCCAACAGAGTTTAAAACTTCTACTTGATGCAAGGAAAAGCTTCTAGAAGATTTTTATGTGAGAGAGAGTGTGTGTGTGTGCGTACATGTATGTCTATAAACACACATGTTAAAAAAAAAAAGAGCTAGAGCTCACTCAGGTGGAAGCGAGAAGATTGAAAGTTCAAGGTCAGACCTGGTTAGTTTCAGGACAGCCTGAACTGTACAGTGAGATCTTGTCTCAAAACAGTAACAAAAATAATTTTCTTCAGTATTCCCATTCATAGACTGATAGGACACCAGCCAACCCCTAAGGCAAAGTGATCAATGAGCGAGGGCTATCTCCCTAGGTAAGGTTCAGGGTGTCACCTCTATGGGCTACTGTAAGAATGGAGATGGAGCAGGAGGGCAACTGCCAAGTGCTGCACCAGTCCAAAAAGGAGAGGAAGGGACTGGAGTTTCCATTTTTGCAGTGAGGACAACCAAAGAAGGGCAGATGCACTGCAAAGGTTGACCCAACACACCTCACCGAAAGGATCAGATGTGAGCCATGAGGGCGAAAGAGTCCGGGGAGAAGCTGAGCATCAATGCAGCATTTACACACTGAAGAGAAGTGGAAGAGGTTCAATGGCCAACCGGAAACATAAGATGTCAGAGAAGGTGTCAGAGAAGACACCTGGGCTAAAGGCAGACACCAGAGAGCTATTAACACAAAAGAGGCACAAGAGAGAACATGTGCAGCTGATGTGGCCTATTTTACAATAATAAGGTGACATTGATTTATTAAAATGGACAGTTGTGCACTTCACAACAATATTTTAATGGAGAACAGGTCACATATTCAATGACAGTCCCATAGACTGTATTACATAGTGACTGTCTGGTTAATATAGATAGGCATAGTCTGTGATGGCCACACAGTATCCAAATCATTAACAGTGCATTTCTCAGAATGTATTCCTATCATTAAATGACGAACACGCCCCCACACAAAAGGAATATATATGTATGTATGTTGTGTATATGTTTAAATTGGATGAGTTTAAATTCAGCTTTCAATTCAATCCTGACCCAAGCCTCAGGAAATTCATTTTTGCTGAACATGGCAACACACACCTGTAATCCTAGCTATCAAAGGGCTGCAAGAAGACCAAAAGTTCAGGGCCAGCCGAGGCTACACAGCTAGTTTCAGACCAGCCTGAGCTATCTAACCAGACTCTGTCTCAAGACGACAAGATAATTTTCTTTTTTTTCTGCCTTTGTATTGCCATCAACAAACTGATAGGAAAGTGGCCACCTCCAAAGGCTAAGTCATCAATGAGTTCTTGGCCTCTGTGGGACACTTTCCCATACCTGGCTTATTAAGACAGTTACTCTACAATAGTCATCAAAGGTCTGCAAAGAAACTGCTGACATTCTTCCTGGACAGGCTGTCCTAACATTCCTATAAGCATTGATACAAAGAGAATATCCGATAAACATCAACGGCTTTTCTAAATGAACGATCAATTCTTTGTGCACTATTTCACAAGCTACCCATCACTGCTGGATATACATCAACTGTATTTCAGTGGAAGTGCCCTTTAGGAGACAATGGGATTTCACTCTCCTCCTTAGAAAAGGTTTCTCTCTCCTTAGAAAAGGTTAGTCAACACAGAGACTGGCCCATGCCACATGACCCTAAGCTCTACCACGCCTGCCCTGTGTTCAACTAGAGGGCTTGAAACGGTGACGGAGAACCGTACAAGGAGACAGGGATAACAGCAAGGTGGGCTGCAGAATGGGAAAGAATAGGACACTACTTACGTTGCTCAAAAAACACACTGAAACAATATGGTGCACTTTCTAAAGCTGTGAATACAGAAAAGTCTCCACAGGCACACATCTCTCGGAGCAATGGCTCCCCAGAGGGGAGGAAATGAATGGGGAAGGGAAGGCAATCAGATATCTTTCTTGTGTTTTTTATATGAAAATCATGTGTGCATTATTGAAAACGAATGTTTAAAAGGAAATCAAGAACAAGAGAAGCTGGCTTCACTTCTAGAGAACACCCAAGGTTGGGATCCTGGGCCCACAATCCTCGTCAAATGGGACAAGCACGGTGGAAAGAGGAGCGGTACTTCCCACCATTTACCGGATCGTTTCTTTGACTTCGAAGAGCCCTTGGATGACTTTTTGGGCTTCTTTATCCGTTGGTATCTCAGAGCCTCCAGCCTCTCAGGCACAGCAGCGTTCCCGGATGCAGGTGGAAGTATTCTGCAAGGAACAATTAGAGAGGCACAGGTCAGCTCCCAGAAAGGAGCCTTTGAAGAGGGCTGGAAGAAAGCCAAAAGGCTGCCCATTGAAGGATGGAGCCCAGGGATGGAGTCCGGGCTGTCCACGATCATTCCCAGACACTTGCCTTCCTACTGCTCCTGGAAAGGAGAAAACCCGATAGAAAGCTCCAGCAGCAGGAGGCCTAGCTCAGGTGGAAAGCAACCTGTGGAGCAATCGGAAGACCCTAGGAAAGGAGAGAGAGACTTTAATGTAAGCCCACCACACATCACTTAGGCTGGGACAAGCAAGTGCCAGAGAAGAGTCGCTTCCTAGAACTCACCATCATCAAGACCTTTAAGTAAAAAGTGAAGAGCAGATTAAAGCAGGAGGAGGTGAGCAAATCCAGTCCCAGCAAGCTGCCTCCCATCTGCAGAGACAGGAAGGGGCAAGTAGTCAGTGAGGTGTGGGCTCTGCAGAACCCAACTTCACAGAGCTACTCCCTCCGTCTGCAAGATCCATCTAGAACCTCACAGCTAACTGCTGTGGCACACCAACATCTTCAGCAGGCATGTCTGCATGACACTCTGCAGACTAGGCTCAGACTTCCTCAGTCTCATAAGAAAATAGAAGAGAGTGGATGTAGATTATGACAGGGCCGAGTGTTCGAATCTTACGGCCTCACAAAGTCCTCGCTGTGTATCACTGGTCTCCAGCGAGTTCTGTATCTTAAGATTCAACCTACATGTTGAGACTGTTGAGAGAGGAGACTCCAGCGAGCTCTGTGTCTTAAGATTCAACCTAAATGTTGAGATTGTTGAGAAAGGAGACTCCTACATATTGACCCTTCTTTCTCCACCCCAGTTATGGGATGGATCAAGTCAGCCATTTAACCAGAGCCTGTGCAACCTAGGTCACAAAGAGAATCAAAGCAAACAGAAAGGAGAATAGTATGAGACACTGTGCCTATAGAAAGAGCTTTTCCCAAGAGTCATAAAAGACGAAAATGGAGAAGACATGTTATCAATCTGTTTTTCTCAAAGTAAGACAACTTGGAGCCTGAGGAACAAAGAGGGCAAGAGAAGGGCAGGGCATGCTTTCTTCCCACAAACACTGGTATTGGAATGAGACCAGGAAAGGCAGGGACATTCCAGGGCTACGGCAGACAAAGGTGACTCTTTTGTCTCCAAGCACCACATCTCCCTTCCCCACGTCCACCAGAGTGAGGTTTTAGCAAATCCTGATTTTTTTAAAAAAAGACACCCTGATAGTCCTGTGAGAGCCAAAGAAGTCCTCAAGGGTCCGCAAGCTATCTGAGGTAGCAGAGGAGAGTGAGGGGGTGGCAAAGAGAAAGGGATGAAAAGACAGCGTTTCTCCAACATGGAAGGCGTCTATAAGCACCGGGAAGAAGAAACTTACAGACTTGTGGTAGGTAAGCCTCTGGTCTCTGGAGGCAACTGGCAGTGAAGGAACCTCCATCTTCCTTGATGGGTGCCATTTGTTCCAGTCTTTTAGTGCATTGAGGATCAAGAAACACTCTCAAGTTCAAGTCAGAGGCAACTCCTTAACATTCCACAGCCCCCCACTGCATCGCTGTACATCACACAGGTACCCACGCCCCATGGAAAAGGGATCTAGTTCACAGTGTAAGCAAGGCCTCCCAAAGACCCAATACACCAGTGCCCAATCCCTCTCCCTTCTCCCAACCCAGTTCTACCCAGAGTTCTTCCCCAAAAGCTGCAGCTGGAAGGGATTTTTGGAGGGAGCCTGCATTACCCCTTCTCAGTTTGGACAATGTTCTTTGTATTGCCTGGAAGGAAAATCAAAGACTTGAATCCGCCACCATTTGCCATCTCTATTCCAGATCCTGGCCAGTATTCAGAAAGGCCATGTGAGGTGAGATACATAGTCAGAGGAGACATGTGATAGGCAGGAACAGCGCTCCCCAACACAATTCTTGATGACCCACGGTTGCAGCGCAGTTCTCCCTTATTCCCTAGCCAATAGGCAGAAGCAGCATGGGAGCTGCGTCTCCCTACTGTGTGGATGGTAGGATGGGAAAAACAATCTACTAACACATGATAGCCAAGGAAAAGGTGAAACCACTTTCCATGTGCTCCATAGATAGCCAAGAGTTCAAAAGCCAGTGCCAATCCAGCCAACCACAGAGAGATCCCTTGGTGGTGGGGTCAGGGCACAGGCTATACAAGAAGCTGATACAGAGTCCCCCTGAAAATTCCCAATGATTCTTCAAGGTAGGTGAAATTTTCAGGGGGTGGGATACCAATAGCAGAATTAACATATTATTACTATTATCATCTGTATTATATAATGTGTGCTTACCACTTATCATGTCTGTAATGAGTCTAAAAGGTGAAGACTACATTAGCCATATTCTAGATAGAGGAGGTCAACTTTAGAAAAGAGAGCAACTTAACCAGATATAATCCATCAGACAGACTCTTCAGTATTAGGCTAAACCGCTCTTTAAATTTCTTCCCAGTAAAAAGGGCACAGAGGCTATAATAGACATAACAGAGCTTCCCTGCTCCCCCGCCTGCTCTGCGGTCCACTGACCGATGCCACCCTCTGCTTCAGTGTGACAGAATAAGACAGACCAGGGACAGGGCAAACTGCTAAAGTTTCATCTTCAGGTGCAAACTCCCAAACAACAATGGCACTTGGAGAAAAGAAACCAATTTTCACTTGAGAAGCAGCCAAGCTCCAGACCTTCCAGGATACCTGCTGCCCACCTGTGTGAGCTCCTGGCTCAGGACCCAGACACGGCAACACAGCAGACATTGTCTCCTGGAGGCACCAGGATATACTTGCGTAATGCCAGAGGCAAAAATAAAAGCAAGTCTTTAGCAGGACAGGTGGGAATAGAAGGGCAGACATAATGCATCTGTTTTGAGTGAGCTATACAGAAAAGACATGAAACATTTCCCAGTACACTTCAAGAACAGCGCCGAGAGCCCTCTGGTTGTCAACCTGCCTCCTGGTTTTAGGAAGGATAACTGTGTCTCATGTCAATACCAAGTCTACCTGGCAACCCTCTCCGACCTTTGAAACTTTTGGCATTGGTGCCTGGGATAGGAATCAGGATGAAAGACGCGTAACCGTAATAAACCTGACTTGACCTGTTGGTGAGGTGGTTATGACAGACTCCAACCCTGGTCTCCCAAGGCGAGGCTCTGTTCTCCTTCTGGCCAGTCTTGACTTTTCTCCACATAGAGGAATACTGCACACTTCAGGTCCCCTTCTCCCAGGAGATGACCCGATATACTGCTGACAGACAAAGGCCTCCAAGCCTATGAGCTTTTCTGGTCTCACATTTCATGTAAATCCCGGTTCTGTGATCCGGTGGTATTCCTTGCAGCTCAGGATTACCACAAATTGCCAACGCGTACTTTAAAATTCACCCCCATGCCAGTTGACGCAAAATTCCCATCGCACCCATTCAACCCAAGAGGTCTTATCTGCCTAGCACCCTGCTCCCTAGAGCCACTAAGAAAAGAGGTAGCAGATTTACAACACAGGAAAACCTTAAGCCAGGAAAGTCAAAAGCCTGCTGGCCATTTCCTTGCTTTAGTGCCCTAAGAACTGGCCATTAAGACACAAAAGACAGCAATTCTTGACATGCCTGGGAGCCTCAGCTAAAGAACTGCCTCCATTAGACTGGCCTGTCAGCATGTATGTGGAGCATTTTCTTGATTGCTACATGTGGGAAGGTGTAGCCACTGTGGGCGGTACATTCCTAGGCAGGTAGGCCTGGCTTTTATAAAGTCATTGAACATAAGCCTGGGAGCAAGCCAGTAAGCAGTGTCCCGCCACGGTCTCTGCTTCTGTTCCTGACTCCAGGTTCCTCCCTTGAGCTTTTGACCTGACTTCCCTGAATGATGCATCTGTAAGCCAAATAAACCCTTTCCTCCCCAAAGTTGCCTTTGGTTACAGTGTTTATCATAGTAACAAAAAAGGAAATTAGAGCAACACAGTTCTCCATGACTCCCCCAGATAATAGGCAGAAAGAAGTAGCTTAGAGGCTGCCTCCTGTCATCATGGGTCAAGGGACAGGGAAATCTATTCAAGCACATATAATAGCCAGGGAAAAGGTGAAAGCATTCTCTGTGTACCCCAGAGACAGCCAGCAACTCACAAGCCAGCATCATGCCAGCCCAATCACACAGGGATCTCTCTTTGGTGGGGGTCAGGGTACAGACCCAGTGTTTTGCCTCAGGACTCAGGAAACACTTGTATCCAAATGGGGACTCCTTCTTAGAATACACCTAAATAAAAGGGGATCAGGTTAGGCTTTCCAGGTCCCTGACAGAGGGCACAGTAGGTCGTAAGGGGAAATGGAACTCTACAGAGATGGAACATCTGAGTATCAGCAGCATCAGAGGGACACTGAGTAAGTGGCTGGGCCCCCAGTGACCCACGGAAGAATAGACCCACATACTGAGATGGGAGCTGGGAAGAGGATAGAGAGGGCAGGGTGGGGGAATAGCAACAGGGATGGACAGGAGGAAAGGACAGAAACCAAGCGGAGAGAAACAAAGCAAGGACAAACGCAGACAAGAAGCATCACAATTTCTCCAAGCAAGACCAGGGGGACACATGCAAGGGCGCAGCATGAAGACAGCCTCTAGAGAGGAGCCACCGCTTCCCCATGGCCCAGCAGCTCCTGTGCCCCAGGGACTCTTTCAGCAAGCAGGAGGATGAGCAGAGGTTCCTGTTGCCTAGCACCACAAAGGCCTAACTCGGATCATGTCCAGGACTTCATTCTTCTGGGCTGGGGATGCTAGCCAGGCCCGGGAGAGGAACAACTGTCCCTCACTGCTGCCCCTGGATTCTGGGTTTTGCCACAGTGATGATGTGGCTGGGTTCTCTCAGATCTGACATGATGAAGACATTGGGGAAGACAGGGTCAGTGGAGTTGTCGGGGGAAGGGGGCCAGGGGCGGGGGTGGGGGGTGGGACTGGAAATCACAGGTGACAGGAAAGTCTGTCTAATTTCCAGGAACTGGGTAAGAGCTGCCGTAGGGCTACCAAACCTCAGGGGCAACAAAGGAGCTATGCCAGGGAATAGTGGGGAGGAAAGGCTTGGGGCAGGGAAGCTAATCAT
Source organism: Peromyscus aztecus (assembly GCA_902168405.1). NCBI lineage: Eukaryota > Metazoa > Chordata > Mammalia > Rodentia > Cricetidae > Peromyscus > Peromyscus aztecus. The sequence continues at coordinate 2,531 of CABHPQ010167132.1, read as the reverse complement.
TCTCCCCGCTCTGTAGCATCCATCCAGGAGGCCCTGGAAGCAGGTGAGCTCCCAAGAGCTATATGATCCTGCCAACAGGGGTGGCTACAGGCTGACATTTAGGGCCTCTGGGATACTGACTGACAGTTTTATAGCTGCAGGTCATAAAGAAACGTCCCTGCAGTCTCTTTATGGGAGGCCTCTCTTATGACACAATGAGATTTATAGTCCTAAGTTGTGAAGAGCAGCCTGCCATGGCGTATGTGAGGAGGGAAGCGTGCAGCTTCTTCTCACTTGGAAGCCAAAGCACCAAGACAAAAGCTCCCTCCCTCCCTCCCTCCCTCCCTCCCTCCCTCCCTCCCATCCAGGAGCCTGGTGCAGTTTGCCATTTCTACAGCATGGGCAATGGAGCATGTGTAAAAAACAAGCATCTCTTTAGGTTGCCTTGACAGAGAGGGAGCTCTGAGTGTCCCGAGCATCTTGAAGAGATACCTGTCTCCTTCACTAGGAGCCCCTTCTTTTGGATTCCACCTGGAAGGATGCTAGAGGAGCCAGCCGCAGCAGGGGAGGGCACAGTGCTGATCTCTTGGGTTTTCAGTTTTTTGCCAGCTCAACTCCCTTTTCCCTGGCATGAGTTCTCCCCAGGCCTTTTCCCAAGAACATGACCCAAGGAGGGCAGCATAGCCTCTACAGGGGCCCTGAAAGCAATGTGGCTCTAAGGACGAGGTCACATTTCAGTCCAGCCACAACCGTGAAAGGGTTGCAAAATGCAAGGAGCATAGGAGTGGTTATACTTCCCTGCTTCCGAAGATCTGGAAGCCACCTGACCCTGAGGACCCAGATGGATGTGGAAGAGGGATCTCTATCATTAAGAGCCCCAGGAAGGGGGGAAAAAATCCCAGGAAAAGCTCCAAGTTTAGGGGGAGGGGTTGGCAGCAGGTCGCTATCCGAGTCTGCTGGGGAAATTGAGCAGTGGGGTAGAGAGGATGAGAGGGCCCTGGATCTCTTTATGGACCCAAAACAGGTCCCCAAGGGTAGAGATGCAAAGCTGATCGTGGAAATTCCAGGTCCTTTGGGGTTCATGCAGGGTCCTGCAGCTGCTGTGAGGGGTCTATGTGGGTGTTTGCAGCAGGATGGCAAGGGTCTGAGTGAGAATAGCTGTGTCCCGTTCTGGAAAGGTGAGTGTGGGCTTGGAAGTTAAAAGCTATAGCTAGGCAGTGCCCCGGCATAGCCGGCTGGGCAGCTGGAGCAGCAGAGCAGTGCGATGTGGGGAACCCAGAAGCCATGGGAACCCAGGAGCAGCAGCTGCCCAGGTAGGGCAATGAGGGGATGTGTTTCTGGATCCCCTCTTACAGAAGCAATGGCCCTGCTGAAGCCCCATCCACCTGCCCACCCCGCCCCGCCCCGCCGATGAGCTCCCTTACCTATTGAGCTGAGGAGAGGCTTGTCTCGACAACACTGCCCAGATAGCTGAGATAATCAGAAACAAAGCAGTTACCAACACCGGCCAGGTGAACCACCCACGCACACCCAGAGGGGAGGAAGGGGGCACAGCGAGCAGAGACCCACAGGCGAGGCCGGAGAATGGGTGAGGGAGAAGAGAGAGCCAGAGAACCAAAGGCATGATGGAACAGAGACGGTGAGCGGGCTGTACGAGGCACAGACAGGGAATGACAATAGCAACTCCTGCAGACAGAGGCGGGCACCCTACCTAGCCTCTCAGATCCCCACACAGCCTGCCCACCAGGAGTGCCCACCTTGGCGGAGGTAAGCTTGCAGTTTCCAGCGACCAGAATGGTGGGAGGGGGAGGGCTGGGCTCCCTCCTCTTCCAGCTACTTCCCATCCCCCCACCAGCAGGACAGCCTTCTCTACACCAAGAAGAGAGACGGAAGTATTGAACCCAAGAGAAAGGGCGAGAAAGAGAGCGGAGAAAGGATGAGGGTAAAGGCAAGGGAACAGGGTAGGGTGGGCACAGCAGAGGCATGGCAGGCTCTTCAGAGCAAATCGGGTCAACCTCAAGGCAACGGAGAAGGAAAAGAGAAAGACAGACTGACTTGAAAAGGAACAAAGGCCAGGAGGAAGGGAGGAGGGCAGGTGAACGGATGAAGAGGTACAGACAGGCGTCCAGGCCGACTGGTACCTGGAATACCAGCTGCTACAGTACAGAGTGTGCTCTCTCAGACGGGCAGATCTCGGGAGCTTGTCTGTCTGTCTGTCCCTCTGTAGCTTCCTGTGAGGCACACAGGTGGGTGGGGATATGACTCCCCACCCACATACACACAGGTCTGAGCTTGCTTTCAGCCTCCAGGGGTACCTTCCTGGAGAGACTAAGGATGGCCTGGAGTTCAGCACTTACTGGGCATGCTAAGGGGCCTCTGAGCATTGGCCCTGCTTGGTGCAGAGTGAAGAGGAGACTCAGACACGAGATCTGTAGGCAACTGCAGAGGACCACCACTATCCAACACCAAGATCGCAGGGATGTGGTCCGCCTCCACCTCAAGGGCAGCATTCACAGACATCGCTGCCTGCTATACTGTTCCCTTTCCCTCCC
>CABHPQ010167130.1:1443-26910 GCA_902168405.1 Peromyscus aztecus | reverse complement strand
ACCACAGCACTGGGAATATGATGGAAGTCTGCCAGCCAAACACAGGATCCAGCTGAAGGAGCTTCAGTGAACAAAGTGGACAAGACAGACACTAAAATAAAGAATGATCACAAAGTACTAAGGCACACAGAATACAATAAATACTTAGGAGTCCATACTGATGCAACCAAATGAATGAATGAATCTAAGTAGGAGCAATACTCCTACTTGCTGTAGACCTCCAATTAGTAAGTATGTGGCATGTTAAGAGTAGACAATCATCTTAAGCTAATGTTATAGTGCTTAATTTATAAGCTTAGGTTATTAGTAGATGCTAAAAGTAGTTACCAAAGCCCATGAAGTATGATAAAGTTAGATATGCTGAGTTTTAAAAGTGTCTCTCCAAATGGCAATTTTAAAATTTTCTCCATGTTTTTGTTTTCACACTTAAAAACATTTTAATTGATGTACAATGTAATGAGCTTCATTAGGACATTTTATCCAATGCATATTATTGTTTCTCACCCATATTTGCTTCCCCAGTATACCCCATACCTCCTTACCTCAATTCTCTGATTCTCTGGTACCTTTCCTCTCCCCAAATAGTTCCTATCAGGCTTTTATGGAACATTGTGTGGTGTGTGTGTGTGTGTGTGTGTGTGTGTGTGTGTGTGTGTACACACTCATGCATCTAAGAGTATATGTGTGCTACTGTGCCTTTCTTTCTCCTGTCATACTTTTCCTCTTTTTCCATCCATCACTATCTCTCTCTTCCCTGCGGAATTCTTCCTTCTTTCTCATTCTTGCTCTTCTGACTTCATATGTGTCTGAACATGTGTTTATAAATATATATTTAACTATATATTTAAATTTAGATTTTATGTATGAGACAAAATATACAAGGCTTCTTTTGCTGAATCTGGCTTATTTTGCTTAACATAGTGATCTGCAGTTCCATCCATTATTCCTGCAAATGATATAACTTCATCCTTCCTTATGGCTGAATAAAACTCCACTGGGTGTGTGTACTGTGCTTTCATTTTTCCATTCATCTGTTGATGGACACCTAGACCAGTTCCATAATGCAGCAATGAAATGAAGATGCAAATGTCTTTGCCTTATAATCCTTCAGACACACACACACATATATGTGTGTATATATACATACATATATATTCATACATACATACATACATACATACACATACATACATGTCTGGGAGTGGTAGTTCTAACTTTTTTGAAAAACCTCCATACTGCTTTCCACCATGGCTGCCCACTTTACATTCCCACCAGCAATACGTAAGAGTTCTCTTTCTCACACCCTGGGAAACACTTGTTATTTTTGTCTTTATGCTACACATTCTCAGTGGCATGAGAGGGAACCTTGATACATTTTTAACCTGTGTTTCCATGTAACTAAAATTTTAGACATTTTTCTAAATATTCATTTGCTGTTTGAGTGGTAATTTTTATTACAAAACAGTAGTAGTTCTTGGCAGATAGACCCTTAACCAAGAGACCACATTCAAAAGAGTATTATCAGAGCAAGTCATGTTAGAATAACTAATCCTTTGAAGATTGCAGAATATCAGTCCTATGATATCCTTGCACAGTGTGTACCAATATAATTTTAAACTAGCATTAAGAAAATAACTAAAAAATATAACTGAGGGGTACTCTACCATATATCTGCAATATACTATTCTAGGATCTAAAGCAATGAAGGATAAAGAAAGAATAAGGATCTACGGAAGATGAGAGGAAGCTGAAGTGATGTGAGGATGAGTGAGGGATCCTGGATTAGATCACAAAGCAGAAAAAGGACATTAGTAAAAATGTTATTTAAGTAAAGAGGAGGTATAATGTATGCAGCTTCATTAAGGGTGTTGTAGAAATGCCAAAAGCCTAGTCAGTTACTACACTGATTGTATGTACGATACTAGGATTGGACAAAGCTGGGGAAATGTTATATTTAGCCTTTTGAATCCACTACATAACTTTTCTGGTTATTTATGGATCTCAGATTAGTTGTATTTAACTAGGGAGTAGTGGGCCAGCCTATAGGACAACCATAAAGAACCCAGAATTTTTAGAAGTGTACCAAGAACACATTTCTAAGAAGGAAAATTTTAGTGCATACTATTATTGTTCCTCTCATTGACTAGAAATTGTTGTCCAATTACTTTCTCCTTAGAGACAAAAGAACACACTGGACATGGCCTCCGAGATCCACATGCTGGAGCCCATGTGCCTCATTGAAAACACTGAGGAGCAGCTCATGGTCAACCAGGAGGCCCTGGGGATCCTGTCGGCCATCAAGCAGCCAGTGGTGGTGGTAGCGATTGTGGGCCTCTACCGCACAGGCAAATCCTACTTGATGAACAAGCTGGCTGGGAAGAAAACAGGTGAGTGCCACCAAGACAGCTGTGCTTGGTCCTTTCTGTTCATCCACATAGCCCGCATCCTAAAAGCAAATGTGAGGAAGGAACACCAGAGAGAAGGAATGAATATGAAAGTGTAACGTCTATCCACCCGTGGAGTTTCTCTTTGTTGAATTATCCTCTATTTACTGCTTCTTTAAACAGCACCTTTGTTTTCCAATTTAATGTTATAGGTATGTTTTGGAGAAAGAACAAATACATTCATTGAGAAAGTTAAAATACTTAATGATGAATTATAAAACATTTATTAGGTTGTCCACATGGGAGGGACAAATGTCTAGTTCTATGGAATGAATGTATTGATCAGTATTAGACATTACAAATCCCCTAATTCTAGGGTAGAAATTAAAATCAATACTTGAAGTTGTTTTACTCTGTCAAATATAACTATATTGGTTTTCAACTCAACATCAGGAGCACCATTATGCACTCCCCTCCACATCCCATGCCCATTCTGTTTTGCAGGCTTCTCTCTGGGCTCCACAGTGCAGTCTCACACCAAGGGGATCTGGATGTGGTGTGTGCCTCATCCCCAGAATCCAGAACACACTCTAGTTCTGCTTGACACTGAGGGCCTTGAAGATGTTGAGAAGGTAAAATAAATCTTTCAGGTTCTAATTGTAGCTCATCAATAGCTTACCTTGCAGTATCTGTCCCACTCCCAGATTTATGCTTCTGAATAATTAAATGAATATTCTATTCTTCAAGTTGGTCTTAGAGCCAAGAATAGTAGATCAGCATTTAGATGATAGCTAATGATACGTTAGTCTTTTTTTTATTACCAAAGATTTTGGTTGAAACTGTTAATGATAGCCTGAACTTACCTGTACATTCTATAAACATGACTGGCTATTCAATGTGGGACCATGATAAAAATACAATGTTTGCAGTTTCTCAAAAAATTGATAAAATATGTTTTAAAAGAATGGTCACTTCCACAATGGACTGCCAGCAAAAGAATCACAATGTAAGATCTGCAACAACATCTTTGTTCATGGAGAATTACATGTTACTACTCTTTCCAAGCTGAGACAAATAAAACTATTATTGAAGAACCTTACTTTCACTAGTGCTAAATGTTCTATATATGTCCTGTGAATAAAGCTCGGCATGCCTGTTTAGAGTTAGTAACTGATCATTATTATGACCTTTAAGTGTGAATGTCCTTCATGCTCTCATATACATGAGTGTCCATTGTCTTACTTAAATTATAGAGGATAAATTGAACATTCATAAAATCATTGTATAGGTAGAAAGTTAATATGTAGTAGAAATGACTTACCATGATGTCATAGCTAATGGGAGATAGACAAAGCCTCATCTTTGGCTACTTGAGAGGATGGACAGTCTCTTAGTCACTCTTCTTCACTCACTGACCTGCAGGGAGACAACCAGAATGACTGCTGGATCTTTGCCTTGGCAATCCTCCTCAGCAGCACCTTCATCTACAACAGCATAGGAACCATCAACCAGCAGGCCATGGACCAACTGCAGTATCCTTTTGGTGTGGTCTAGAACAGTATTAAACTAAGGAAGGATAGCTTCATTATTTCAGAAGGTAGATAAGCAGGCAAGGACCTTAGTATTTCTAAGTCATTAACAAATCCCATTATACTCATCATGTGATTTTGCCTGTTTTCACTACAAGCTCAAACTTCTTAAGTCATACTTTGCCATTGACATAGTGGCACACCATTGAGAACATCATTATCTAGCTGAATATCCTGCATTTGTTCAAATCCTCAACATGATTTAGAATCCATGGTCTCACTATTATCATTATCTCTAAATATTACTTATCTCCTACTACCCACTGAATGCTATAGGTAATATTTATCCTGCAATCTCACCACAGGATCTGAGACAATGATTGCTTTTTTAATTTTTATTTTTTAATTATTAAAATTTTTTTCATTCATTTTACACACCAATCAAAGATCCCCCCCCTTTGCTCCTCCTGCCCCTTTAGCTTCCCACTAACCCATCCCCCACTCCCACCCACAAGAAGGCAAGGTCTCCCATGGGGAGGCACATCCAGTAGAGGCAAGTCCAAGCCCTTCCCCTTGCCTCAAGACTGCATGAGGTGTCCCATCATAGATAGTAGGCTCCAAAAAGCCGGTTCATGCACCAGAGATGGATTCTGATCCTACCACCAGGGTTTGCTGAAGATTTTAACCCCTACTGTTTGGAGACTGGTAACCAACAGACACTGGTTTTCACGATTCTCTCCCAGTTCTTTCTCCTTATATCCTTTACTTCTACCTTTCCAAATACCTTTCTATGTCATTATCAATGCCGTCAGCATTTCTATGAACTTAACTTTGGGTATCATACTGTATTCTTTTTCATATCACTATGCTCAATCTGAAGTCATATTATCTCATTTCACAGTAGCATTTCAAAAATCAGTTCTCTTCTCTTCTGAATCACTTGGTTCTTGCATCTACAACTTCATAACTTTCTAATATTCTTTTTTCTCTGGCAAACTGTTCCATTTCCTTTGTGTACTCTGAATATCACAGCTCCTTAGTTACTGTATTTTTTCTCTTCATTCTCTACTCTTAATCTCTAGGCAATATCATTCTGTCTGGAGGGCTTCTGTGCACCTATGTTTCAGTCACCATCAAATATCTATTTATAACTGTGACTGAATTCAAATTTTTACATCTTTACATAGATGTTTAAGAGATGATTTAATCTCTGATATTTCCCCAATCTTTCCCATTGTAGTAAATTCCCACATGTTCCACAAAGTTGCTCTGATCAAAATCTTAGAAATACTCTTGATCTTTTCCCTCATATCCTAGAAAGCATTAGTTCACACGTTTTAAACTCCATCAGCAAAGCTACTTCCCTAGACAGACCTCCTTATCCTCTCTCCATTGTCTCTAGTCTGACCTTTCCTTGTTCTGTCTCAAAGACCAAGCTACACTTTTCCGACAGTCTTGACAGCCATTTGGAATCCTGGCAATGTGATCTTTTGAAATACCATCATATCTACCTCCTCTACGTTCAAAATTCACCACTAACTTCCTACTTAGTAGAAAACAAACTTGAAACTTCTTACTTTGCCCTTTAAAACTGGGATGTCCTGACACTTATTTCTTTAGCACTTGTACTGTATGCACTGGAGCTCATATACATGTCAGATACACTCATGTTTTTATATCAAAGGGTTTCTGACTACTATCTGAAATGTTCTCCAAGTAGAAGTTTCAAAAGTTTCATTTGTATGTGTTTGTGAAAATGAAGTGCTTGCTAAGACCAGAGGCATCATATTTCCTGAAACTTGAATCTGGAAACTGAACTCGGGTTCTCTGAAGGAACATTAACTGCTCCTAACCACTGAGCCATCTCTCCAGCTTCTCCACTGGAGCTTTTATGGATGCCTCTTCTTATTCTTTTAGATTTCTGCTAATCAAGCACCTCAGAAAGCACATGAAGTTCTCTGAGTAACCAGAAATACACAATTATTCTCTAGTCTTTAGGCTAAGGCCTTTTGCTACATCAAAATGGTAGTAAATATCTGAGATTTTAAAATATTTTATTTACTTGTTTTTGTTTCTGTATTCATCTGTTACAATGTAAGCTCTATGATGGTAGTGTCCTTTTATTTATCTTAAAAATTATTCCCTGGGACTGTGCCTGATTCATAGCAGAGGCTCAATAGACATTTGCAAATGATTGAATTTGTGAATGATTGAATTCTGTGAATGAATGAATTCTGTGAATGATTGAATTCTATGAATGAATGAACTAATGTCCTAGTTTCCTTTCTGTTGCTGTGGTGAATATTATAACCCAAAGCAACCTGCAGATGAAAGGGTTTATTTGGTTTACATGTTATAGCCTACCACCAAGGGAAGCCAAGACAGAAATCGAGAGACAGAGACTAGAGCAGACACCTAGAAGGATCTCAGCTCAATGGCTTGCTTCTTGTGGCTTGCTCGGCTACTTTCCTTATACAGCCAGGGACCACCTATCTAGGGATGGCACCACATACTGTGGGCTGGGCCTTCTTGCATTAATTAATGATTGAGAAAATGTCCCCCCAGACGTGACCACAGTTCAGATAATTATTCTCATGGATCTCCAGTTGTGTCAAGTTGATAAAAACTAAGCACACAGCTATAAAACAAAAACAAAACAAAACAAAACAAAAACCATGGATGCAGAGATGCATGGCCACGCCCCAGGTGGAGCTCCCAGAGTCCAATCGGCAAGAAAGAGGAGGGATTGTATGAGAGAGAATTGTTGAGACCATGATTGGAAAAAGCACAGGGACAAATAGCCAAACTAGTGGAAACACATGAACTGTGAACTAATAGCTAAGGAGCCCCCAACTGGATCAGGCCCTCTGGATAAGTGAGACAGTTGATTAACTTGAACAGTTTGGGAGGCCCCCCAGGCAATGGGACCGGGACCTGTCCTTAGTGCATGAGCTTGGGGCCTATGCAGGAATACTTTGGTCAGCCTGGGCGAAGGGAGGAGGGGACTGGACCTACCTGGATTGAATTTACCAGGCTGAACTGAATCCCCAGGGGAGTCCTTGCCCTGGAGGAGATGGGAATAGGGGATGGGCTGGGGGGAGAGCAGGGGGAGGGGTCTGGAGGAGGGAGGACAAGGGAATCCATGGCTAATATGAAAAATTAAATTACATTATAAAATAAATAAAAACATTAATTTGGGGAGGCACTAGTTGAATACTTATCATAAAAGGATAAACCTATTTTTATTGTTTTCTTAATTTAACATCTCAGCTATGTTACAGAGCTAACTGATCTTATCAAATCAAAGTCATTACCTGAGCAGGATGGGGTAGATGACTCAGCTAACTTTGTAGGCTTCTTTCCAACATTTGTGTGGGCTCTGAGAGATTTCTCCCTGGAGCTAGAAGCTAATGGAAAACCCATCACTGCTGATGAATACCTGGAACGTTCACTGACCCTGAAAAAAGGTACCTGGGCTTGGTGGAATGTTCTGATATAAAGAGAAAACAGTTTCATAAATGTCATTTCTGCACTGTTGGCAAAGCTCTTGATTTTGTAGCTGTGTTTTCCTGACAGTTGTTATGGGAAATGAAACACAGCTTCGCTGAATCTTTTGGACTCTATGTGAAATTTCACAAGCTATGTCTTCTTAGAAAAGGGTGTTTTCTTTCTCATTCCTTTAAGTTTGTATCGCTCATTCTGTATTAGTTGTTTTCCAGCTTACATAGGTGTTGTGGAAGTTATGGAATTGGAAGTGTCTTATATTGAAGTAATTCATTTGAAGTTTACTATATCTAATTTTCATTTTTGCAGGATCTGATATGAAAATTAAAAGCTTTAATGAGCCTCGGTTATGCATCAGGAAGTTCTTCCCAAAGAGGAGGTGCTTTGTCTTCGACAGGCCTGCTCAGAGGAAGTATCTTTCCAAACTAGAGACACTTAGAGAGGAAGACCTGAGTGATGAATTTGTGGAACAAGTTGCAGAATTCACCTCATACATCTTCAGCTCTTCTGATGTCAAGACTCTGTCTGGCGGCATCATAGTCAATGGGCCACGTAAGTCATCCCCTCTACTTCCCACCTGGACTTCTGTTCTGCTCATTGTAGGATACTTCATTGAAAAGGTAATGCATGTATCACATGATGGAATTTACTTTGGAACTAAAGCCATTTCTGACCATCTTATATCTATAATAGCAAAAGGGAAAGAGAGAGAAACTAACTAGAATCTAATTCAACCCTAGAAACCTTTCCCCTCACTTGTTTTTTTTCCACTTATAAAAAGGGTTACTAAAAGTCAGAAAAATGAAAATACCATGTTTATGGAGTTTGCCACTAAGGGCTACAACTTCCATGTAAAAACAAAATGTTTACTAATGACTTTAAAAAGCCAAGTATTGGGTCTAATGAGGGGTAAAGAGATGTGGTTTCCATCTTCCTTCCAGCACAATACAATCAAAAGACACCTTAGAAGTAAACAACAACAACAACAAAAACCCCAAAATTCATAGTGATAAGTAATATTTCACAGAATTAATAAAAAATAAGGAGTTGCTACATGGGAGCCAGAGGTCTAGGCAAGTGGAACATAAGTCCATGGGGGCTGAGAACACATTGGTTTTTTAAGCTGAGTAAGGTGAGAAGTTGAAATTGGTAAGAGTTACCCAGAAGGACAGAAGGTAATACCTGAGGTACTAAGGTAACAGAAGAAGGCCCAAAGCAGGACACAACTTTCTGACTTCAAGTAGGTAAGAATCAAGTGACTGAAAGAAGAAAGTGGATGAGAGAATCCCCTATTGGAGAAGTGTGGAATGTTGATGTCCTGAAAAAACAGGAACATGATTTAAGGAAATTTCAGTTGGTTCTAAGCTCTATGGAGGATTTGGAAGGCAGGGATTCTGGAGGACAAAGTAAAGTTTTTCTAGTTTAATGTGTAACTCTCTTGAGTATTTTGTATACAATATACTGTGGTGGTATAAAGGGGCAAAACAGATTCCTGGAGTGTGATGCTTTCAATCAACCGTGGTTTGCTCCTCTACTTACAGCTTTGTGGGTGAATATCTGGGTTGATCCCTTTTTTACAGACTAGAGACAGGACTAGAAAGATGCACCACTTTAAAAACAATAACAACAAAACCAGAAAAAAAGAAAAGCTGACACTTTGGCTTTAAAAAAAAAAGTCAATGAAGAATCAAAGGGTTTAGGCTGAGAGGAAAGAAAAAGAGTGAGAAGAGAGAGAAGAAGGGTAATAAAGGAATAAGATTTGATATCACAACTCTCCTCCCCTAATTCTAGAAGCCACTAAATTAAACATCTATCTTTGGAACAAATGATCCTGAAAGCTGTAGAGTGTTCTTTCTACCAACTGACAGCCAATTTCTTAACTTTTTTGGTAGGTCTACAGAGCCTGGTGCTGACCTATGTCAATGCCATCAGAAGTGGAGAACTACCCTGCATGGAGAATGCTGTCCTGACTTTGGCCCAGATAGAGAACTCAGCTGCAGTGCAAAAGGCCATTGAGCACTATGAAGAACAGATGAACCAGAAGGTCCAGCTGCCCACGGAAACTCTCGAAGAGCTGCTGGACCTGCACAGGCCCATTGAGAGAGAGGCCATTGATATCTTCATGAAGAACTCTTTCAAGGATATAGACCAAAAGTTCCAGAGGGAATTAGGGGTAAGTGTGGTACCTGATATCATAAGACAAAAAAACATGGGCCTTTTCTGGGATGAGCATTGTCCTTGGTCTCCAAGACAGTGACACTCGGTGATGTGCACAGGTTTGTAATGATTATTGAAAGATTAGATTCTGCTGGACTTTGGTCAAAAAGCATGACACTATAATTAGCCACACACACACACACACACACACACACACACACACACACACTCCATTTTTGTTTGTTTCCCCACCCTGGAAACCATTTTTCTGTCACTGAGGGAATTAATGACATGACTACATTTACAAAGGATTATTTCATTTACTTTTTCATAATATGATATTTTTATTCCTTGAGAATTTTAAATATAATGTGTTTTTATCATATTCACTCCTAATGTAGCTCTTATTGTCAAGAAATACTACTGCTTTTGTGCTCCCCACTAGTAATGAGAAAACAATCGTAAGAATGTTTATAGATTTTTGCTGTTTGATCAGTGGCAATGGTTCTCAGATTACCAAGGCTGGTTTCACAAAGGACATGTGGCTTCTTTCAGAAGTTATGGTAAAATAGGGGAGTCAATTCCAATAAGAAATCAACTACTCTCCAACCTAAAGGATATAAGAGAGTTGATATTTAGTTACTTGCTTGATGTCATATGGAGCGACAGCTCTTCCATTATGCTTTCCAAACACTGACATGCTTATCATATCCTCTTCAGTACTTTCATTGGCTGTGCAGTAAGAAAACACAGGGAAATATTCCTGTATTAAAGAGCATTGCATAGTCAATTACCCTTTGCTGAGTGTTTCTGTAGAGTCCTGGGGCTTAATACTCTCTATCACCTCGTAGAGTCTGACAAGAAACCTCTGAGATTGGTGGTGTTATCCCACCCTTATAGACAAGGAAACTTTAGTCTACTAATGACATGTTCATGAAACCACAAAAAAAGTGGGTTCAGGAGGCCCACACAGGCTTGCCTAGCTCCATGTTTTATAACCTGAAGCATTCCTTAATTGGTGACTTCAGTAGAGAGAGGCTTCCTGTGAAGCAGTGTCTGTGCTCTGACGATATCTCTTAAGCAGGAGAACAGAGAGCAAGGCCTCTAGGAAATCAAAATTGAAGTGTCAGTTTCTGTAGCCAGCACCCTCCTCAGGGGTACCTTGGATCTCACAGTGAGGTGAAGAGCATGGCCCCATTTGTACATTCTCCAGTAGTCTGTTGTGTTATCTCCCTCCTCTCTACCATCTGTGTGACTTTGTCCTTCCCCAGGACCAACTGGTTGCCAAGCGAGATGCCTTTGTTAAGAAGAACATGGACGTGTCATCAGCTCGTTGCTCAGATTTGCTGGAAGATATTTTTGGACCTTTGGAAGAAGAAGTGAAGCAGGGGACATTTTCTAAACCGGGAGGTTACTACCTCTTTCTTCAAAAGAAACAAGAGCTGGAGAAAAAGTATAATCAGGCTCCTGGAAAGGGGCTCCAGGTAAACTGAGTGGTTGGTACCATGTGAAGGTGCTTAGTGAGGAATCTCTTCCAAATGGCAGAGAGAACAAGGACGGTGCGGTGGTATTAGTGAAGAGTGTCCTTGTCATACATCCATCTAGGCAGAGAGCCAACCTTGAGACAGATGGCAGCTTTCTCGTTGGAAGCACAACAGGACCTCTCAGAAATGCTTGTGGGATTCATTCTTCACTCAACCATTCAGTCATGGAATCGTCTAAAATGATTGATTTGACTATGTGTGTTGAGGGTTTCTCAGGTTGCCAGAGACAAGAGGATTAACAAAAAAAGAAAAACTAGTTAAAAGTTAAGTTCATTCAGAGCACTTCAAGAGTAAAGTACTTTTAAGCCCATGGACAAATGACATTTAGCTGTTAGCACTTAGATAACTCAGCCCTCTCTGTGCTTCGGAAACTTATTCTCTTCATTCTCATAGCCTCACACAAACCATGCATTATTAGTGTGTCATAAAGAGAAACAGGAAACAAGGCAGAGCGGAGCACAAGGCTCACGTAAGATCACCCAGCTGAGGAGCAGTAACTCTTGAATGCAATGCCAGCTAGCCTCATCCATATCCCTCAGTTCTAGACTACTCTACACTGATAATAGAGTTGAAGGTTAGGTTTGACTTTGTGTTGTTCACAAACAGCAATGTATTTTAAATGGCTGAGTATTTCTTCTGGGCAATAAGTCACATAGGAAGAACCCAGTGCTGCTGTGGTGGCTCCACCACCTTCTTGTTCCCTCAACTCTTCTTTGTTCTCCTGCACATTAGTCCAGGGCCTCCATCTCCAAGCTGCTTTCATGCTCTAGGATAGCTGCTAGAGAGTCAGCGTTTATTTCAAATTTATACCCCAAAGCAAAAAGGAGGGACAAAAGGACAAAAGGATGGTGCATCGACTCCTCTCAAATTTTCTAAGGCACACCACGACACTTTTCTGATTATATACCTTTCATAAGAATTGAATCCCATAGGCACCCCAGAATTACAAGAGATACTGTATTTTACTGTTTTGATAAACCATGAGGTAAAGATTTAGCAAACTGTTCAAAAAAGTTAGACAAATAGACAAGTGGACATTCTGGGGATGGAAATTTCAAACAACAGAACTAGTCCATAAGAGTAAGTTAATGTATATATGAGGCACCGCAAGAAACCTGATGCTCTGAGAGCTGGTAGGCAATGCAGAGGTTAGCAAGAGAGAAAGAAGGTCACAATCCAGACAAGGAGCATCTTGGAGGACACCGAAAACTGCTCGATGCTCATTTGGATGAGCTATAACGTCATCTTAGAGCATTGGAATAGTATGACTGTTCTTAAACTAACATGGCAAAGTTCTGGCTGCTCTGAGATGAATAGTCTGCAGCAGTCAGGAAGCAGGATCTGGGGCTGTGAGACTTGCATGCAACAGACAACAAGCAAAGGCTGAGGCTATATTTTTTTAATCTAAAACCAACATGATCAGCTCATGGTTACATAAGAGATGTATGTGAAGCCGATAAGAAAAGAGATCACAGACACAACTAGTTCAAAAGATTTAGTAGATCTAAAAGATGGGGCTATGGAAAGGATTGGATTTGGGGCAGGGATCTCTAAGTCAGCGTTAGGTCCATTGAGCATAAGAAGCTATTTGAATTGCTACTTAGCTGGTAACACTAATGTCAGTTAACAGACACATTGGCTTGTCTTCAACTTATTCTATACAACTAGGCAGAAGAGATGCTGAAAAAGTACTTTGAGTCCAAGGAGGATGTGGCTGAAACACTTCTAAGGACAGATAAGTCACTCACAGAAGCAGCAAAGGAGATTGAAGGTGAGAGGTGCTGAAGAGACTCCAGATGTTGGAAGCTCTTGATGCATTTATCAATAGTGACCCATATGAAATCATCATTGCAGAGAAAGAATCACAACTATTATTCATAGTGTTTTGTTTTTAAACTGGTTTATATGGTTATCTGTTTCCTTATTAACTGTTTATTTCCTACAAAAATCACCACAAGAAATCTTATCAAAGACAATGAGAATTTTTTTTTGTTTTTGTTTGTTTTTGTTTTTTTTGAGACAGGGTTTCTCCTTGTAGTTTTGGTGCCTGTTCTGGATCTTGCTCTGTAGACCAGACTGGCCTCGAACTCATAGAGATCCGCCTGCCTCTGCCTCCAGAGTGCTGGGATTAAAGGCGTGCACCACCCCCACCCGGCGAGAATTTTTTTGAAGGAGAGAAAAAACAAAAGTAAGTCATAAAATATAAACCTCGTATTCTTTGCGTTTCCTCCTCAGTGGAACGGATAAAAACTGAAGCTGCTGAAGCTGCCAACAGAGAGTTAGAAAATAAGCAAAAGAAGTATGAGCTGTTGATGGAACAGAAGGAGAAGAGTTACCAGGAGCACGTGAAACAGCTGACTGAGAAGATGCAGAAGGAACGGGAGCAGTTAATAGCAGAGCACGATAAAATGATATCTCACAAACTTCAGGTACTTGGTCACATCATCTCAGTAAGTTCCTATGCCCCAGTCAAAAATAAGTGTATCAGGGAGCTGAAAACATAGCTCCGTAGTTGAGAGCATTTATTGCTCTTACAGAGGACCCAGGTCTAGTTCTCAGCATCCCACACAGTGGCTTACAACAGTCTGTAACTCTAGTCCCTCTTCTGGCCTCTGCAGATACTGCACACATGTGGTCACTTTGCAGGCAAAACTCTCATACACTTAAAATAACATAAATAAATCTAAAAAACCAAACAAAAAAACCAAAATGCAAGTTCATCAGTTGGCTGAGGCAGGAGGATGACTGGTTCCAAGTCAGCCTGGGTTATGAAATAAGACCTTCACAATAAAGACTCCTGCAATACAGTAAATAGTTCAGATATGCTGATACATTTTTGTCCCCTAATGACTTATCTCCAGCAGTGTCTAGTGAGTAAGAGCTGTTTATGGCTGTATGAAACCTTTTATTAGACTACCCATAGACAGTGGCTAGGAATTACTCAGTGCTGCTTTCCTGTCTCCTACTTATTTCCATCTAATAACTCGGGACTTATTTTGTGCTAGATGGAGACATTGTAATTTTATGACACATGAAGTAATTGTTTTTCATCAGAATGCATGATAAAACATCCAGCTTATTTTCTCCACTAAGTGGAACCTATGGGAATTTCATTTCTGCCACACCTAATATGATCTTGTCTCTGGAAGCATACTAACAGCAAGAGTCCCTAACCACCTACCCACTCAAGCACGTTGGTTAACTACTCAAATTGCAGTACTCTCCTGTTATTCGTGCATTCCTCTGCATCATGCTGAATCTCCCTGGTGGTCCAATACATCCCCTGAGGACTGCAGACCCTAGTTACTTCAATATATTCTGTGGTGGTGGCACACGCCTTTAATCCCAGCACTTGGGAGGCAGAGCCAGGCGGATCTCTGTGAGTTTGATGCCAGCCTGGTCTACAGAGTGAGATCCAGGACAGGCAAGAAAACTACACAGAGAAACCCTGACTCAAACATACACACACACACACACACTTCTGTCATTTGTCACTGTCACAAAAGTTTTGGACATGTACTAAATTCCTTGATTGAACACCTGCCAAGCAGTGACCTTCCACTTGCTTTGCATTTATCTTTCTTACCTTCTTAGATGTGTTTGAGAGTCCACACCACACACATCAGAGAGGAGGCAAGAAAGAAGAAGGAAGCTGTTGTTTTTACAGGGAAAAAAATGTATTTTACATAAATCAGAAGACCCAAGAATTTGACCTGAGAGTTCTGGGCCACTGGTGTTTTAGGAACCGTTAGACAACATTTCTAAAGCTGGAGAAAGCATAGGAAATTTATCAACTTGCGTGGCAGATGGGAGGGAGAGGGAGAGGAGGAGCAGGGGAGAGGGAGAGAGGGAGAGGGAGAAAGAGGAGAGAGAGAAAATGGAAGGAAGGAAAAGGCTTCAAGAAAAACACCCAAATTCCTCCAGGAATTAATGTAACTACCGCAGGAGTGTATGTGAGACCCTCCGAGGAATGTGGGAAGCTGTCTGAGTTCAGTCCCCATCTCCATTTTAGGAGCAAGAACGGCTTCTTAAAGAAGGATTCCAGAATGAGAGCAGGAGACTTCATCAAGAGATCGAGAGCATCAAAAGGAGGCGCCCACCTCGGAAATGCACCATACTCTGAAGGTCTGGGGTCCATCCATGCCTCTCTGCCCAGCTACCTTTCATCAAGGAATATGTTGACGAGAACCTGCGGAATTGGAAACAACTCTTATTAAACTTATAATTCACTTCTACTGAAACCACCTGTAACTCTGTGGTCACTGTATGACCACTGGGCAGTGTCAGAGGAAGTTCCCCTCTGTGCAAAATGCATATATGAGCAGAGGATCTGCCTTCCATGTTTTAGAGGTCCTCTTGACCTGCACCATGCCCAAGACAAATGTGTTTCTCTTTTATAATCTTAACTTTTCCTCTTTTCTACTGTATAGCGTCTATAATCACAGAGCAGGCAACTTTTAATTAACTCTCAAAATCCTTTTCAATTCTCTGAGGACTCTGATTTTTTTTTTTTTTTTTTACTACTCTTCCTTCAAAAACTAAACCCCACCTCCATTTTCCCTTTTATTTCCCCGCTGTGACATCCTATCTTGAAGTTTCTCAGGAAAATGTCTTGTACAAGTTAATAAAAAGTATTAGCCCACTGTTACTGTTTCAGAATATGTATTTTATTCATCTTCCCAATAAGGAAGTAACAGAATCTTCTAATAAACTAAAAAGTTACTTGATTTTAATATCATGAGGTGTCACCCAGGCACTCCAGGATGTTAGGGCACCTACTCCCTGTCTATTTCATTAAGTATAACGCCATCACCCAAAGATAATGTTGAAGTCATTGGTCCCCTCACTCCCATGGAATGCAGAAACAAAAACACCATCGGTGTGTACATTCTTGGCTGATACTCATATCAAACCCAGGGCTGTGACAAGGCACTTTGATTAAACCTTAACTCCCAGAACAACAACTGTAGGTCTAAAGTTTTCTTGATATAGGTTTGAATGCAAGCTGATAGCACTATGTGTGCTCATAGAAATGGCTCATTATCTACAGCTGGGTAATCAGGAATCCTGTCTGTTTCTGTGTTGGATCAGATACAGGGTTTTAGATGCTACTCAGTAGGTAGCACAACAGGAGAGTTGATTACTTAGCACTGGAAACCAAGTCTGGGAAGTAGAAACCTGTTATTCAAATGCATTGTTAACATTCTTTCATTTATTCTTAGTTGGTTTTTTTGTTTGTTTGTTTGTTTTTGTTTTTGTTTTTTTGAGACAGAGTTTCTCTGTGTAGCTTTGCGCCTTTCCTGGAACTTGCTTTGGAGACCAGTCTGGCCTCGAACTCACAGAGATCCACCTGCCTCTGCCTCCCGAGTGCTGGGGTTAAAGGCGTGCACCACCATCACCCGGCTTTATTCGTAGCTTTTTAACACCGATACTTAACAAAGCCTTAAGAGGATAATGAAATACATCTTCCACCCCCTAATTACAATATAACCTAGTTGTATATTTTATTTCAGAGTAATTTTTACTCCTCAACATAGTCATTGTTTTTAGTTTTAGCATAGTTAATATCCTATATCTAGTCCTGTACAAGAAAGCAGCCTTGTTCTTTCTTAAAATGCCTCTCTAACTTTATCAAATTATTATTTCCTGTTAGTTCATATTCAGTCTATTGTTTTTCAGAATCCAACCAAAATCACGCCTTTAATCCCAGCACTCGAGAGGCAGAGGCAGGCGGATCTTTGTGAGTTCGAGGCCAGCCTGGTCTACAGATCCAGAATCCAACCAAAAAAAGATTCACTTAATAAAAATTAAGAACTTTCTCTGAAATTTGATTGGAAGTTTCTACTTTTCTCTCAGATGCCATTCATTCATGTGACTTGGGAGATTCCGCTCTGTAAGTAAACAGTGGAGCAACGTGGGATTATTTCCACCCCTGTTCTATCTCCCTCGAACATACCTGCTCTTGTTTATGACACTTTCAAGCTGTGTTCAATGGACATACTCTGGGAATGTTTTCAGTTCTTGAACTCCATAGAGGATCTGAATTTTCTGAAGATGCCCCAGCTGGAACCTCCCCAGGCAACTCTTCCACTCTGGTCTTCTCTGACTCCCTTCCTTATACCCACTCTTCTGCACTATACTTTAGAAGATGGTGAGGACAGTGCTTCATGCCAAGCATTTCTCTCGAGAAGACCCAGGTCCAGAAAATCCCTGGAGTCTGTCTAGAAGACACCTCATGTGCACATGCTCAGCCACACCTTGGAGGGAGTGTGCCCTTAAATATATCCACCCCTCCTGTTTCACCGCAACCCACTCCACCCAATCTCTGGTGTTAGATGTTTCAGATTACTTGGGTCACCAGTGCTAGCACCCACACATTCTAGAACACACTTATCATCTTTGAACAGGACCTCTGAAACCCCCAGTTCTACTTTGCTTGGAAAGAGAATGAGAAAGCATAACTTCACATGGTCCCAACAGGACGCTGAGGAGACAGATGGGAGCATGGATATCAATGCACCTTCATAATTCTCTCCATGGAACCCCCCCTTGTCAATCTCTATCACTCACTCTAACAGATTCTCAGTTGCCCATGTGGTATGCGGTGGAAATGCTACAAAAGGCTACACCATTTTTCAGTTGTGTGCTTTTAGGAAAGGAATAGTCACACCTTCAAAGTTGGAGGGTAGAGCCAGAGGCGTTCAGTACCAGAGAATTTGAGTCTCCCTTTGAAGAACAAAAGGCAGAAATTAAACCCAATTGTCTTTCCTCTCTGAACACCTGGGTTGATCATGAGGACCAAATGTCAGGGATCTTGGACATGAACTGGTATGAAAAGCCATTATAAGTCTTCAAACTATACTTACTATAAAATGAGAATGAGCAACTCATATTGGGAAAAACTGAATGAATTTAACATAATGTCTGTCATATAAGTTTTAAACACAACAATCTTTTTTTCATGGCAGATACTTCAGATTTTATATATTTTAAATTACAATTATTAACACATATTAATTGCACAAATGAATGGAATTCACTATGACATTTTTGTACATGCCTACATTGTATATTGATTATATCACCTACTTTCCCATGCTTGTGTACTAAATAGTCTCTCCCCACATTCACTAGTCCTCTTCAGATTTCCTTACATTTCTATCTATTCAGTCCATTTTTGTTTATATATATATATAAATATATAAAGGGAAACATGTAATTCTGACCTTTCTGTGTGAGGGATATATCACTTAGCATGATATCCTACAATAATATCCATATTCCTGAAAGTGACAGGATTTCATTCTTCTTTATGGCAGAAGCTATTTCATTGTATACACACACACACACACACACACACACACACTTCTTTATTCATATTTGACAGTCACCTACTATTCAATTTCTTGGCTTTTTAACCAATGCCAAAATGTACATGGGTCTATGGGTGTATCTTTTATCTGCTTATTTCCTTCAGACACATACCTAGGAGTTACATAGTCAGTTCATTTGAGAGCTGTGCCTTTAGGGTTTTGAGAAGCCTTCATACTGTTTTCCATGGGGCTGTATTAATGCACAATCCCATCCATAGTATATAAGAATTTCTTTAGCTCTACATCTTCACCAGCACATAATGATTATTTCTTCTGTAATGGTGATTCTAACTGAAAAGAGATAGAATTTCATTATAGTTTTAATTGCATCTCCCCTGAGGACTATATCAAGATTTTAAAAGTTTCTACATTTAAGCCATTGGCAGTGCTACTCAGTGGGTAGCACAACAGGAGAGTTTACTTCTTAGCACTGGAAATTACATCTGGGAAATGGAAACTTCAGTTAATTAGGGTTGACAAGTTGACTCATACACCAAAACTTTCCTTTATTCAAAGTGTGTATTATAGCACTGGTGATGTAGCTTTTAGTGTAGTACCTAACAAACATGCACATTAGGGTGGATGCTGTGGGCACATGCAATCCCTGCTTCTCATCAGTTATTCTACATAAGCAGGAAAGACAGCGGGCTCAGCAGCAGCTTGCTGAAATTCCTTTCAAAGAAGAGTAAGGAAGAATGCAGGATATTCTTGGATTTTTTTTTTTTAATTTCTTACTGATAGTGATGAAGTAGAATGAAGGTGTTGTGAGCCATGTATTCAGTCTAGAGTCTTTTGGTCTAAACTCAGGAATGTATCAAACATTGAAGCTCAGGTTGGTCCATGGTGCCTCCCAGGAGGAGGAGTAACTGAACCAGGGGTTCCATGCTGTGGTTGATGCTATCTTACCACACATTACAGACTGGACAAACTGAGCAGCAAGGCAACTAGGTGACAGCTCCTGCTTACAGGCCAGGATGTACAGCAACAGGCGGCAGAATGCCTCCGTGGGACCTCTGAGAAAACTGCAAGTAACTGAGGACCATGCAGAGAAGAGCAGGGGTGTTGGTTTGTTCAGAGATTCTGGTATGGAGGGATTGGCCACCACTGGGATTTCACAGAGCTCAGAGGCAGGTAAGGAATAGGAAAACTACACAGTGAAAGGAAACTTCAGGTATTTTGTCGTTAAAGACTATTGTCATGGAAATCCTGAGAGTGGGTTAACTATGAGCACAGCACCTCAGGTATTTGGTTAGGGAGTATATGTGGCTGGTTCTAGTGGGCAGTGAGTTGACAGAAAGCTTTCAGTTATTGATCATGATGATGATTGATGTGGAATATTAGTTTAAGATGTGTTACTTTCATGTTTATGTTGTGGAATATTTGTTTAATAACGCAAAGATGTGCCACATTCTTTTATGTTGCATTTGTTTAACTCTGTAAAGCTGTGTTACTTTTCTTGTGTAAAACACCTGGTTGGTCTAATAAAGAACTGAATGATCAATAGCTAGGCAGGAGGGAAAAATAGGTGGGGCTGGTGGGCAGAGAGACTAAATAGGAGGAAAAGTCTAGGCTTAAGAGAAAAAAAGAGTGAGGAACAAGAAAAGGAGAGGAGGATGCTGGGGGCCAGCCAGCCAGCCACACGGCCAGCCACAGAGTAAAAAAGAAAGAAGGATATATAAGATAAAGAGAGGTAAATAGCCCAGAGGCAAAACATAGTTAAAGGAAAACGGGATAATTTAAATTAGAAAAGCTTGCTAGAAACGAGCCAAGCTAAGGCCGGACATTCATAAGTAAGAATAAGTCTCCATGTATTTATTTGGTAGCTGGGTGGCAGGCCCCCAAAGAGTTAAACAAACAACCTACAGTGTTCCATAATTTCCATAGACTTTGTTCAATTTTGTCTCTGACTGGATATAATAGTTAATGTTGTTTGTCAACTTGGCACGGTCTAGAATGATCTAGGAGGCAAACCTCTGGACATGTCTGTGAAAGAATTTCATGATTAGCTGATTGAGTTGAGAACATCAGCATTGAATGTGGGCAATGCCATTGCATTGACGGGGGTCTCAGAATGAATACAAGAGGGAGGCTGGGCAGAATATCTTCTCTGCCTCCTGGCTGCAGATGCAAGGTGCCAGCAGCCTCATGATCCTGCCACCAGGACATTTCTATGGTGGACTGTACCCTGTCACCATGAGCCAAAATCAACCTTCCACTCCTTAAGTTGTTTTTGTTAAGTATTTTGTTGCAAAAAAAAAAAAAAAAGAAAAAAAAGAAAAAAAAAGAAAGAAAGAAAAGAAAAGTAACTAATACAGAACGTTGGTCGGGACAGGGCACCTTTGCTTTGATAAATCTGACCCGTGGTTCTGAGAGTATGTCAATTGTAAAGTGGCCCTTCAGTGCATTTAATGGCACCCTGAATTACACATTCGTGAAAGACTGTGATGAGCAACGTTAAGCCGGTGCACAGCGATTCTGTCATTTCCTGTGTAATAACAGGAAGTGTATATGATCTGGTGAGAATCTGAGGGGTGCACCCCAGGGCATCAGCACTTTTTGTTGTAGTTTTCCAGAACTAAACACAAGGAGGTCAGTCCTTTGAAAATGCAAACAGAAAAAGTGGTTATTTTAGAGAAGCTCCAGATGACCGTCTATCTAGGAACATGGTGTGCTCACATGGAATCATTTGGGGCCTGCTCCAATCAGTCTCTAGAGGTTAGTTTGTCAAAGTTACCATGTTATCATAGACATAACATAAAACGTATCTCTTGGTTTGAAGCATTGTATGATGTTACAGCGCTTTAGCATATTTTTTCCAATGTTCTACATAGAACTGAAGTAGAATAAGGTAGAAAAGACCAGTTAGTAGATTTTCTTAAAGCAATACTTGTATTGCTCATTTCCAAGCATGACTTCAGTTACTACCTGGAACAAACAACCTGGAGAAACAGTTGAAACAACAAGTCATTGGTTTTAGCAACCTGACCACAAAAGGTTGCAGCTGTCAACTGTGACAATGCCTTTTAAAGACAAAAGTACTATGTGTGCTTTTGTGAAATCTCACTGGCTTGCCCACCACACCCTGTGGTTTTAGAGTATAAAGTGAGAATTCAAACTGGAGCTGATGCAGAACCCCAGACCACCAAGTCCCCACTCCCTGCCAACTTCTGGAAAATTATACTATGCTTTCCAACTTTATAACTTTAGCTGATCACTATATCTTATATAAATAAAAGATAAAATACACATTCTCCCTCTGTCTCTAATCTTAGCACAGCTTTCTGAGTCTCACTGATGTTCACATGTATTCACTCTTTATTCTGCTGACAAACAATATTACATTTTATGAATACCACATTATATTTACCCATTTCTCAGTTCATCTTTTGCTCTGATTTTACCACTTAGCTATTATGAATTGTCTTTCACACAGTTGTGCACACATGTTTACTTCTCCTCAGTACACACCTAAGAGTGCAACTGATACATCAGTAGTAATTCTGTTTGACCATTTGAGGAACTGCAAACCAGTCTTAAAGTGCCAGTACCATTATCCATTCTTCACTGATGAATGTGTTCTGATTTCTTTGCATCTTTAGTAATATCACTGAGAGATTTTTGATTACAGTTACCCTAGTAAAAGGGAAGAGATTGCATTGTGGTTTTGACTTGAAATGGCCTAATGCCTTGTATCCTAGAGTTTTAATGTGCTTCTTTGCAGCTTGCACACATAAAGAAATATCTCCTCATATGCTTTGTACACTCTAGCAGGCTTGTTTATCTTTCCATTTTAGTGCCTTACACAGATGGCATGTATGTTTCCTACCAAAAACACCACCTGTATTTCTTTACTCTCTTTGTGATGTGAAACACAAGTCTTTAGTTTTAATTGTGGTTTTATTTCTTGTGAATTTTTTTCTAAAATCATTTCCTTTTTTTTTTTTTTTTTGAGACAGGCTTTCTCTGTGTAACAGCTCTGGCTATCCTGGAACTCTCTTTGTAGACAAGGCTGTCCTTGAACTCATAGAGATCCACTTGCCACTTGCCTCTCCCTCCTGAGTGCGGGGATTAAAGGTGTGTGCCACCACATTGGTGCAATTTTTTTCTATTGTGTGAGAAGCTGTTGATGAAATCTAAGCCATCAAAATATGACCCTGTGTTATTGTTAAGGTTTCAGTTATTATAGCCCCTATAGTTTGACCATAGTTTCATATGGGCTCATTTTTGGCATGGTTTATATTCAGTCAGTTACATGTGTTGGTTTCCTATGCTGGCTATAAAAACATACAGTACAGGTCTAAAGAGGTGGATCAATGAATAAGAGCATTTGCTACATAAATGTGAGGACCCAAGTTCAAATCCCAAGTACCCATGGTAAAAAAAGAAAAAGCTGAATGTTGCTGTACACACCTGTAACCCCTGTGCTGTGTGTGTGTGTGGTGGTGGTGGTGGGGAACAGAGACAGGAGGATTGCTGTGACTTGCTGTCAGCCTAGGTCCATGTCCAGTGGGAGGCCCTGTCTCAGAGAACACTCAGTGTATATGTACTGCACACGTGAATGTACGCACACTAAATAAATAAGCAAAGAAGTAAAACCTTTAGTAAAATCGTATCACAAATGTGGTGTCTTAAAACAGCAAATCATCCTCCTACAGTTCTGCAGGGTGGATTACCCGAGCCAAGATATCACAGGTTTCCCGCCCTCCATGGTTCTTGGAAAGAAAGATTCTATGCCATGTTCTTCCAGGTTCTAGGACCACCAGCCTTCTTTGCCCTCAGTTGCTCACTGGTCTCTGCCTCCACCCTTATCTGGCCACTTACCCTGTGTCTGCGTCTATTCTTGTCTCTCATACAAGGACACTAATTATATTTTGGCTTACTCTGGTGAACCAGAATGATCTTCTCTCTTAACTCCCATGTCTGCAAAGATTCTTTTTTAAATGATGCGATATTCTGAAGTTGTGAGTGTTTTCAGGTGAAACTGACTTTTAGTAGATGTTGTAAAATTAACTACTACAGAGTTGACTTTCATCAGCCTTTTATAAAAAGTTTGCTCTCTGTTTTTCTCATGTGTGTTTTGTTCTTTGAGAGTTCATGATTCTCTCCTTTTGTCCAAAGTAGATGGTGTTTTATTTTTACATAACATCTTATTTCTTTCATAGTTTCTTTGTGATACCATTTTCAGTTATATTCATTTTTAAAAATAGGTTTTTTTATTTTTAATGGTGTGTGTTTGTGTGTGTGTGTGTGTGTGTGTGTGTGTGTGTGTGTCTGCATGTGGGTATGTGTTTGTGAATGCTGTGTGAAAATGATTTCTTTTACTGTTTATTAATAAACAAATCCTGTGCATAAATATTAATGGCAAAAGAAAACATGAGGCAAATCACAGGTGACCTCAAATCTGCCACTGCTCATTTCCTGGGTTGAAAATGCCAACACAACCTCTCGGCTCTGCATCTTCCCTCTGGGTCACTCTCTCTCTCCCTGCCTGGGTCTACCAAGGCTCCCTGATTTATTCTGAGCAGCTGAATGGAAACTCCGCCTCTTTTCAATTGAATAATGGATTGGCAACATAAATAGAAATTCTGTAACAGCTGTGACCCTGAAGTGAGAGGCACTGGGTGCCCTTGAACCAGAGTCACAGGTAGTTGTGACCTGCCTGGCCTGGGTGCTGGGAACCAAACCAAGGTCTTCTTCACCTCTGATCCACCACTCCAGTCCTCTCAGTTATATTCTTATTGTTATTCTGTGCCTGCCATAGGCTTCGTGGCTCATCAAATATTACTTCATATCCATACCAAGTTAATTTCAGTATCCCCCAAAAGATTGTAACACTATTCTTTCTCCCATTTTTTTTTTGTTTTTTTGTTTTTTGTTTTTTCAAGACAGGGTTTCTCTGTGTAGCTTTGCGCCTTTCCTGGAACTCACTTTGGAGACCAGGCTGGCCTTGAACTCAAAGAGATCCGCCTGCCTCTGCCTCCCAAGTGCTGGGATTAAAGGCGTGCGCCACCACCGCCCGGCTCTCCCATTTTGTGATGCTATTTTATCATATCAGAATCTGTAAGAGTCAAAATGGGAGATTATAAATGTTTTCATCTCACCCGATGTCTCAAAACTTCAGAAACATGTATACAAGTAATATTATACAAACTGAGCAGGTTATAGTTAGGAATATATGTATAAAGATACATATATATATATATATGTTTGTAACAACAATCAATAAAAAAAAAAGTAGACGTGAGTTTTAAGGAGAGCAGGGAAGAGTATATGGGAAGGTTTGGATGGAGGAAAGGGAAGGGAGAAATGGTGTGATTATATTATATTCCCCAAATAAGAGGACATTGTAAGGGCTACATTTGTTGACTGTTCAGGAGGAATAACAAGAGTAGAGAAAAAGTGTAAGAGCCTAAGTTCACCTGCACGCCCCACCTGCCCAAGGACAAGGTAACTTCCTGGAATGCTGGGAGCTGTAGTTCTTAGGAAATAACAAGCCACATGTTTTCCCTCCCCTAAACAAGTTTGTCTGAACCAACTACATTGGATTTGCTTGATTACATGTAGGGGGGTGGTGTGTAGGCAGGGAACACGTCAGGACATATGCTTGCCCCTGATGTGACCTGATGGGAAATGCAATGAATTCTGGGTTTTGCCTGTTTAAGCCCCTGCAAAACATGACTCATGGCCATTCCCTGGGAACTCAGAGATGCACCTGGCCAGAGTTTATCTACCTGGCCAATATTTAATTAAAGCTTGCTTCAAATTTGGCTCAAAATTATGCAACTGGCTTTTCTCTTGTAAATCTCAGGATTGACAAAACATGTAAGAAAATAAATCAAGTATTAAAACTAGAAAGAAAAGATCAAGGGAGCCAAAGAGTAAGTGATCAAAAAAAATGTGTTTTTGAGCTACACGTACTTTCAGGTTTTCTTTTTCTTCCAGCTCTTAAATTTGAAGCATCAAGTGAATGGGGAAA
>CABHPQ010167129.1:0-22615 GCA_902168405.1 Peromyscus aztecus | reverse complement strand
ATGCCAAGGTTGATACAGTGTTGCAGCCTATGCCAAGGTTGATACAGTGTTGCAGCCTATTGCCAAGGTTGATACAGTGTTGCAGCCTATGCCAAGTTTGATACAGTGTTGCAGCCCTTTCCCCTAACAGGGTCTCTCTGTCAAATGTGAACTATGCGTGGGTAAGGGGAAGTGGGAGAGGCAATCTTCTGGGGACTGATGGACTTTGCTGGGACAGCGAGTGGAAAACGGAATTAGGGAACTCGTCTCCTTTCACTGCCCACATATCTAGGTGCACATTCTGAAAGTGGGAAGGCCTGGCTGCTTCCAGCAACCTCCTCTTAGCTTGGTGTCCCCATCTGAGGATGCCGATTCAGCTAGACCAGGGGTGTCCTGGTCTCTATTTCCCTGGGGCTGGGATTGCAGGATTGCAGGTATGCCTAGCTTTGGTGTGGGTATCGGGGATTGAACTCGGGACCCCACGTTTGCGTGGCAAGCACTTTACCCACTGAGCCATCGCCCTGGCTTCACCATTTTCCTCTTTTAGGTTTTCGGGCATGAATATGTTTTCTTTGGACGAAGGATACAGGCAGAGGGAAAATTTGGTCCCAGAAGAGGAGTTGTTGCGAGAAACCTTAGTTTGTTTTCCTTTGGTGCTATTTATTGACTCTGTTTGTTTTTAAATGCTAGCCACACTGACTCCTGATTCCTTGGGGAGCTTTTACCCAAAGCAGGCCTGTTTGAAGGAAGTCCCTCTCGGTGGCCTGCCCTCGAGGTGACCACCACACCAGGGAGGGTCTAGAGACCCTGGTGACATTTCCCAGCAGAGCTGAGGCATTGTGCTCTCTTTCTCATCCCTCCTTCGGAAGCCACCCCAGCAGGATATGGACGACTTTTGCCATGCAGTGACCTCTGGGCTTCACTTTTCTGGCTTCTGTTTCAAGGGAGGAAAGGGGGGCGCAGCAGGTCTGACGTGGGAGGTGCGTGTTTGAGTCCCCTGGCTGTGCCCACAGGCAGCAAGCTTTGCCACTTGCTGAATGTTTCCTGTTTGCAGAGTGTGCTGGCATGTTGAAAGAGTTTCACAAGTGTCCTGACCCGTTTCTCTGATGGTCCTTCCCATTTTCACTGCCTGCTTCTGCTGATAGCGAGTGCCCGCGTGAGGAACTGGGTGTGGTGGGCACATACTTGTAGTCTGACTGCCGGGAAGCACTCAGCACGCAAGAGGCACGAGGCTGAGGAGTTCAAGGCCAGCCTCGGCTACAGCTTGAGGCCAATCAGGACGACGTGAGACCCTTTATCAGACAAGCAAGCCAGCAGACAAGGGAGTCTATGTGACTTGGGCTGGGAAAAGTCCAGGAACTAACCTGGGGGGGGGGGGGGGGGGGGTGTTTGAAAAGTAAAGTCCTGGCGTTTGTAACTTCTGGACTCACCCAGAGCCGGGCCGTGTGATTTGCACTGGGCTGTCCAGATGTTATTAGTGACACTTGTTTCTCACGTACGGCTGGATTGGACCGGACCTTACGTGGTCCTCTGCTTAGGATTACCCCTGATGCCTCTGTCCAGAGACGTTCTGAAAACTGAAGCTTTCTCCAGGGCTCTGCACACAGTGGTCATGCTGTAGCCTTGAAAGTTCACCTTCACTGCTGGTCAAGCGTCCTGTTAACTTCAGAGTCATTTGTGGTAGAGTGACCAAGGCTTTAACCTGTGGGTCATACACGTACACATACATATATACATACACATATATACATATACATGCATGTACACACACATATACATACACATAGAGGTATACATGCATGTAGATGTATACATACACATATACATACACATAGATGTATACATATATATACATACACATAGATGTATACATACACATATACACATAGATGTACATACATACATACTCATAGATGTATTCATACACATAGATGTACACATATACACATAAATGTGTAGCAGTGATGGTTAACCTTGGCAGTCAATGTGACTGGATCTAAAATCAGCTAAGAGACTGCTGCTGGACAGCCTGCAAAGGCTTTTCTTGATCATGCTAATGGAAGAGGATGGCCACCCTAAGCATGTGCAGCACCTCTCATTGCCCGCCTAGAGAGAGAGAGGTCCACCGGGACCTCAGGGCCGGGGTTCTTGCTGGTGAGTTCGTCAGCTCTGTCACGGCTGCTGCCGCCGTCCCATGTCTTCACTGAAATCCATTGCCTTCCAGTGTGGACTGCAGAGCGGCGGCTCTCTGGGAATCTCCCGGGCCTTCGGGTTGGGACAACCGAGTCACCCGGTCTTGTGGACTGAGCAGCGACTGGTTCTCAGCTTCTGGTCCAGTATGCAGATGGCTACTGTTGCAGCCGAGACCACATCATGTAAGTCCATCTACATACAGTCTCCATGTAGTATGTATGTATTCATGCTACCAGTCCTGTTCCTATAGAGAACCCTAGTGTGCGTGCGTGCGTGTGTGTGTGTGTGTGTGTGTGTGTGTGTGTGTGTGTGTGTATATATATACTTATGTGTACACACACACACACACATACACACACACACACGTTTTTTGTTTCCTCTTGATTTTTGGCTGCAGACGTAGAGTAGGAAGTATACTTTCTTAACCTTATATCTGTCCCCACCCACAAAAATGGTTCGTTCCATCTTTGCATGTTTCATTTTGAGATATGGTCTCCGTGTGCAGCGCTAGCTGGCCTGGAAGGCAGGAACGTGCCTGCCTTTGCCTCTGGAGTGCTGGGATAAAAGACAAAACACACGTGCCCCTGGCTAAAAAACGGGTTTTCTAGAGCAGGTTGAGGGGTGTCGCAACACTCTGGTTTGGATGTACCCCACAGGCCTTTAGCCTGCCCTTCTGCCCTGTCTAACCAGCTCTCTACCTGGTCCTCCTCAGGCAACACGGGTGCCTCTCTGCCCTTGGGATGCATCAGGCTTGTCTGCCATGTGGGAAAATCTTCCATACACTGTTTATTCCTGGATCTCCTGAAGCCCCAAACCTCACTGCAGCTGTCCCAGGGCCTTCCACACGTCACCTGGTCTGATGTGGGCGTGAGGTTGCTGTCGCCTTTGGAGGGATGGGCCGAGTTCACCAACCTCTCAGGGCCTCTGGAACGTGACTGGTCGTCACGGACCCACACCTGTGTCACGGTGAAGTGACTGCGGGCTTGTTACTTTAGATTGCTCTCTGTTGCTGTGTAATGATGCGATTCCCCCAGACCCCGACAGGAAGGTTTCTTTACAGACCACTATGGCAGTGCCCGGGGTGGAGGGGCTGTTCAGTGTCTATCTCCTCTGCTCTTTTCACTACTTGGTGCCTAATGAGCTTTCCTTGGCTCTTCTCACTGCCAGCATTGAAATATTGTTAGTGGATATTGGTTGCCTTTCTCTGTGCTACACCAGACCGTTCAGTGGCAATTATGGTTCTTAATCGCCAGGAGAAATTGAAATGGAAGGTAAACTTCCAAAGGCCTGTTCGTGAGCCTGAGGAGGATGTTAGTCTGGCAGGAAAAAGGGGGGCAAACCAGCAAGCAAGGCCTCCTCTTCGCAAGGCAACAGGTGGCACATGCTGGGGAGTCCTGCGGTGGGCAGTGTTTATCCCCCACCACTGGCACTTAGCCCATCCTTTCACGGGTTAATTCGTCGTTAACGGATACTGACATCAGCAGGAGACTCGGCGACAAGTACGAAGCCATCCATCGCTGGCTTCAGCGGACTCTGGCATTCACAGGAAGAACAGGAAGAAATGCCGTGTCAGCCAAGTCACGGTGAGAAGAAGAGACGGGACTTTTTTAAATGTGGCTAACTTTGAAAAGAAGAGCAAAGAAGTCCAGTGATTCCCACGCTCCCACCCTACCCTAGGTCCATCTTTGGGGTCCTCATATGAGGTTTGTGTTTAAATGGAGCAGGAGGTAGGTGTACGTCACTGAGCCGTCCTGGTCATGGTGTGCTTCTACCAAGATGGTGTGACGAGCTGTCAGAAGGGCATGGAATCTCTTTCTAGGAGACAGGTTCCCTCATTGACTGGCACCGGGCATGGATTCTTTCCCTTCCCCAGTATGAAGCTTCTAAGTTCAGTTCAGTTCCCAGGGGACGATGATTTCAGTAGTCTGATGGCTAAGGAGAAGGTCACGCGAGTTTCTCCCTGAGAAACTCTTCCACCAGGGGGTTACCCTCTCAGAGCCAGGGGACTGCCTCTCAAGTGATCCCTCTGTCCTGAGGGGGCACCAGATGCTGGTCCAGATGTGTTGCCTGCAGGCTGTAAGCTCCCTCTCCTCAGGCCTGCTGCCGAAGGTGGACAGCTGGGCACCTGGCTGGGCTACCTTGGTGACCCCCCAGTTTTCCCTCAGGACCCTCTGCCATCTTGGTAAGTTGAAGTCCCTGCTCACCTTGAAGGCTCCTTGAAGATTTCAGGCTCCCTGGAAGCATCTCCTAGTCTGGGATGCATAAACACACCTTTCCCCCCATGTCTCAGACAGTCCTAGACGGTGAGAACTACACGTATCTACTTGGATCCAAATAAGGAAAATAAGGCCTTAGATACCCATTTGTCCTCTGATTTTTCCCTTCAGAGGTAAATTTCCAAGGGAACCTCTCAGAATCCTCTCTCTCTGCTCCTATGGCTCTTTCTCTCCTCCTCCTCATCCATCTGCTGGACATCATGTGAAAGCTATCTCCCTGTGTCTGTGTCTCCCACTTGACCCCAAGTCCTTGGGTGCTGGGCTTCATCTCTGAGAGCCAAGTCCAGCGCCTGGTACATAGTCAAGGCTAATGAGAGGCAGCAGGTGGGACGCAATTTGAGACCCCTTGGGAACACCTCTAGCCTCCTCTCCCTGTCCCCACTACACCCCCACTCCCCCCTGGGCCAATCAACTGTGCCATTTCATCTCGTACTAATGAGGGGAGCAGGTGGCCCAACCATATTCCTTGTCCCCTCTTGGTCCTCCCAGCCTCCCCTGCTCCAGACCCCCAGGATCACACATGACGTTTAGGACGATATGGGCTTTGGCTATGATCAAAGCCGAGAACTGCAGCTGAGACCTGAACCAGAGGATAAATTAGCGGAGTTATTTCAGCCAGTTGGGCCAGATTCTGCGCATGTGTGAAGCCAGAGGCCTGTGCCACCGTTCTGAGGCAGGGCCTTCTTAGCCATTGCATTAACGAGCGACGCGTCGTGGAGGGGAAGGCTGTGGTGGTACAGATGTGGGGTGCTCTCTGAAGGGCTCCTCGTCATCCGTAGGAGAGAAGTGGCATCTGCCACCACGGATAGCCCTCCAGCTTATTCCCATTCTTAATAAAATGTGGAAGATGAGTTTATAAAAGGAGAAAGGGGGGAGGGAGGGGAGAGAATGCATGTGTTTGTTACTCGTTGTCAGAGTAAACACAATAGGCATGCTCACGAGGGCAACATGTCCAGTGGAAAGATGTATTTCTGCTGGACACAGTGCAAGAATTTTTTTTTTTCTCTTATGGAATTTTCACTTAACAATAGAGGGAAAAATTTGTTTTCACGCAGGCGATTTTGGCCCCAGATATGGCTTTGACAAGTGTTTTCCCCATGTGCCACCAGGACTGCAGACTACAGCTGCCGTGGAAATTTTAACGCTCCCCAAAGAGCCCCCAGTGCATCAGAGATCACTGTCGCATGTTACAACTGTGCTTTCTGTCACCGCGACAGGATCTGAGCACTGCCATCCCGGCACCTCGGAGATCCTGTCTGAGAAACCTTGAAGAGTTTTTAAGTCTTTGGACTTTTTGTCCTTTCATTTGGCATCAAGGTGACAAGTGAGCTGCCTGTGTGGCGAGTTTCACATCCTGGTCACTTATGACTCTTACTTTCCGGCCCCCTGTCTTGTTAATGTTTGGGTTTTCAGAGCAGAAAGAAAATACTGAATGTGAAACTCACCCCCCCCCCCCAATCGCAATTGAAGTCTCAGGGCACCTGTCACCTAACACTTGCTAAGAGCCAAGCATTCCCCTTTTCCCCTCTGCTGGGACTTCCTGTTAGCCTGGTGAGGTCACTGCAAGGCACATCACTGAGGTCAGGAGGTTGAGCTTTCCACTTCGTGTGGTGCCTTTGCCAACTCGCCTGAGGTCACGGTAATACACGTCATCAAAATCAGAAGGTCGAGCTTTCCACTTCATGTGGTGACATCACCTGAGTGACGCTGGCCACAGCAGGGTGGGGGGGGAGGGTATGTGACTGGCTGGCTCATGGGAGGAGAGGCCTCCTCTGTGGCTTTGCTGGGGACTTCCATGGGCCTGAAATTAGCAAACAATTGAGTCAAAATGACTCCACTTTCTCATGACTGTATTTCTAAAGTGTTTTTTTTTTTTTCCTTCAGTCAACTTTGATACTGATTCTCTCTCTGGGTTTGTTCTCAATAATCTCATTTTCTTCAAAAGGTAAAAGAACTGCTCAATATGAAATTAGTTTACATGTTGAAGACTTTTTTTTTTTTTTTAGGTGACTTTCTCTTATTCCATTTAAATAAGATCTAGCAGGACAGGCCCATGCTAAACTTCCAAGTCTGTTGCAGCTTGAATCTGCAGTCTCTCCTCAAGGGCTCACACAACAAAGGCTTGGTGCAGTGGGGCGGTGGTGGAACCTTTAAATGATGGGGCGTAGCGGGATAAATAGGGGGGTGGGACTTTAAAAGGTCGGGCTTAGTGGGATAGATAAATAGGGGGTGGGACTTTTTTAAGGTGGGGCTTAATAGGGGTGGAACCTTTAAAAGGCGGGGCTTAGTGGGAGGTATTAGATAATGGGACTTAAGTGCCCTCGAAGGGATGTGATGACTTTTTTTTTGTTGTTATTTTTATAAATAAACATTGGTAAAGGCCTGTGTATTCTGTACATACAATCTCCAGTCAGCAGGAAGATGACTGATTTAGCGTCTGAAGGCACCGTCACCAAATATGTAGCTACTATTAAAAACAAAACTCTGCTTCTGGGAGGGCTGACTTGAAATGTTTCAGTGAATGTATATAATATATATAAAGTATGCCACCAGGAGAGAGGAGCCGCCCCCCCCCCCCCGCCCCGGACATCACTGTTCATGCCCCCACTGGGTTCAGTCTGTTGGCTGCCTCCTGCTTTGGGGCTTATGCTTCTCAACGAACTTTTGTTAATATTTATGAAGAAGATGTAATGCCCCTTCAGTGTTTAAAAAAAAATGTAAATGAGCGTCACTAACAGAGTGGAGCTGTAGCTACTCAGGCATCATCTCTGTTTTGGGGGGTTGGCAAAGTTTGCACAATAAATCTTAATCCAATGCCACAGGCTGGCGGACTGTTTATCTCAGACATCCGGTGCTATTGGAATTCTTGATGTTGTGGTGCTGACTTCAGCAAACACATTTCACAGCTCAGAACTAAATGGTTTCACAGAGATGCTCTAACTCTGCTTGGTTATAGCAGGGCAGAATTAGGGAGGCAGACAATAAAAACCCTGCAGAGGCTAGCACCGCATACATCCCGCTGAACATTAGCGCAAAAACGCCAGCCTAAGTGGCAGTTGGGGATGAGTGGGGTTTTAAAATTTGGGGCTCCTTTGGCTCAGCTCTCCTCTGAGGCAGAGCACAGGTCATTTCAATTTCCTGTACTATTGCAAAGTTGTGGAGGGACATGTGTTTAATGGCCCGTTTTTTACCCAGAATGAACTCTAACAAGAACTGTACCGATGGAATCTGATGGGATATTTTGGAAATGGGAGTAACGTGGTCCAAGAAGATTGCTAAGATGGCTTCCTCTCCTGGGGAAGCTGTTCACACTGGGTTGGAATTGGGATGTTTGGGTTTTGGCTGGGACACTGGGCTCTAGAGGCTCCGAGCTGCTGCAGAGGATACCCTCTCTTCCCCCTTTTCCAAAGTGGTGTGAAGAAGTCTGTCCCTGGGGTAAATGAACTAGTGGTGTCTCCTGGCTCTGCCTTTGCAGTTTTGGTCTCAGCATATGACCAGAGTGGTGTGGCTTCTTTTCATATTAGAATCCTGGAGAGTGTGCTGTAGGATTCTGCAGACTGGAAAAGGAGATGTAGAAGGAGGGCGGGGGAGAGAAGGGGTGTGGAGGGAGGGGTGGGGGGGGAGAGAGGGCAGGTGTTTACAGGCCTTTGCTTGGCAGTTTGAGGCACCCATAGGTTCCAAGGTACCATTGCTTCTGAAGGTGGCTTCCTGTCCACACCTTCTGAGGGACTCCTGAGGGATCTCTGGTCCTTCAGAGGAAAGCCTCCCCTGAGGGATCTGTTGTCCAGAACAGCAAGACCATCACACAGGCTCACTATGGCCTTGTGGCTATCACTATGGTACACAAACAAGGCTTTTTCAGTGGAAGCATTTACTTAGCATTTCCATATTCCAGTTATGAGCCAACTCAATGGAGAGATTCTGTTTGGCAAGTATAGTTTTCTTGTAGAGAAATGAACAGCTTGTTAGGTCCTATCTCTGTTCTTCAGGATTTCAACAAATCCTTATTAGGCATCTACTACAAGATGCCAATCAATGCCTATCAATTGTAGGTGAAATGTCTTTTTTTTTTTTTTTGGGTTTTTAGGAAAGGTACCAACATGTAGTTTTGGTACCTGTCCTGGATCTCGCTCTGTAGACCAGGCTGGCCTCAAACTCACAGAGATCCGCCTGGCTCTGCAGATCTGGGATTAAAGGCGTGCATCACTGCCGCCTGGCAAAATGTAGTCTTATTGTCATGAATTTCTACTCTAGAAGACAGTCTAAGCTACAGCCCTGTGTAAGTCAGCAGACAGTGTTCTTCCTCCCAGGAGGTAATGGGGACCTCAGATCTGTTAAATGGAGTCTATGATAGAGCTTACCCATGCTGGGTGTGGACTGAAAGAGTTAATGTGTGCCAGTTTGGAATAGCATCCATATCACGTGAGGTCCGTGGACACTGTAATTATCATGTTCATAGCTCCATAAAATGCAACTTTGATTGGTGGGAAAACTGAGGCCTGGGGTAGGATGTTCTGCTTACCTGTGACAAGCCTCAGCCTTGTACTTTGAGCCACGTCTGCCTGGCATCCTTTCTCTGTGTAGGGCCACCCTGGGAAAGGGCACTTCAAGAGCATATTCCTGGACACATGAGTGATGTGTCATCAGCCCCTGCCCTCTTCAGTGTCTAACATACCCCATTTTAGTATGTGAAAATGTTGGCTGCAAAGTCCACGTGAAGGCGTACACCAGCACGGGGAACTCCCAATGCCAGACCTACTTTGTGGAGAACTTTTTTCTTCTATATTTTCTCCTTCAAATCAACAATGCTGTTTTCTCTGTCTAAAAATTACGTGTATTGTCTTCCCAAAATATACCTTATAGCCTACTTTAATGTCCTTGCTCCAGAAACAATTATGCCCTGGGCCATGAAAGCACCAAGGCAGAGAGAGAAAGGAGAAGAGGAACCGATAGGCACCATGTTAAATGTCCACCCCCTCCAGGCTGCACCTCCCTTCATCACTCCTGAGGACGGCTTTCTCCCAAGGCATCACTTTAAATCTGGAGTTGCTCTGAGGTCTCCTGGCCTTGGCCTTCTCACCTGTGGAAGGGGGGCTGGCACAGTGGACCTCTTTGGCAGGTAACTAAGCATTAGATACCAGGGCACATGCAGTATTCACGACAGTTGCTGCTGTGTGGCTCTGGTGCCCTGAGCAGTGGTACATCTGTCTGTCTGTCTGCCATGTTTGAGTCCCAGCAGAATCTGGGGCCGTGTACCCGGTACTCTCCTCGTGCCCATCCCCATAGTCCTAATCTGGGACAGTTGTAACACGAATTTCTAAACGGTCTTATTAGTAAAAAAACAAACAAACAAAACAACCCCCCCAAAAAAACCAGGAGCCAGGTATTGGGGTGAAATCTGAAAGATCAGAGAAGCAGAACAAGCCACAGCTAACCTCATCTTGCCAGTTTCTCAGCCAATCCTGTTTCCTCAAACTGGAAGCCTCTGAGTCCTTATCCGGAATGGATCTCAGCTGAACTGCTACTAAAAGCCTAAAAGCTTAAAAGCCTCTCGTTCTGGTCCTCACGCCTTATATACCTTTCTGCTTCCTGCCATCAATTCCTGGGATTAAAGGCGTGTGCCACCATGCCTGGCTCAGTTTCCAGTGTGGCTTTGAACTCACAGAGATCTGCATGGATCTCTGCCTCTGGAATGCTAGGATTAAAGATGTGTGCTACCACTGCCTAACCTCTATGTTTAATATAGTGGCTGTTCCATTCTTTGACTCCCAGGTAAGTTTATTGGGGTGCACAGTATATTGGGGGACACAGTATCACAGACAATGAACCAACTGAGTCAGACAAAAGGGTTAAGGTGCAATGATGACTTCCTTCCCCATCAATTTTTGCCCCTTTGGAGCACCCCCCCCCCATTTCTTCTCATCTTCGAAGTTGTACAAGAGGAACTGTGAATTTAAGTCGAGGGTTCTATCTCAGATCCTACTTTTTCCCGTGAATTTGGAAAGGTTGGGCTGTGGCTCCTTGGGCGACTGTGAAGGAGGGTGGAAAGGGAGTAAGTTACATGTCTGTAGAAGAACCCACTTCTGTTTATGGCACAGTGGTGCCTTTGCTTCACGGGGGTGAGGGTGGAATGTCACACTCCACCCAGGGGAAGCAGTTCCTTTGTCCTGCTGTCCTTCTGCATCCCTGAGACTTCTTTTCCTCTCGCATCTTCCCCTGTTAATCTTTCCTGATTATTCTGTGTTAAGGGTTTTTCTCACCGTTTATAACTACACCTTCACAGAGTATTCCTTTGGATAGATTTAGGACAGATAAAGATCGAAAAATCTTTACTCTAGACAAGCACCTAAGGGAAAAAATTTAAATTATGGCATATGAGCTGTGTGACTCTCCTACTTTTCTTTCTACAGACCTCAAAAGACCCAGGTCCTTTTGTTTTTGAGACAGGGTCTCCCAGAATAGTCCAGACTGGCCTTGAACTCAAAATCCTTCTGCCTTGACTTCCCATTTAAGTGCTGGGGTTATAGGCATGTGCCAATAAACCTAAATTCTTTTTTGTTAAAGAACAATTAAAATGACATTTATTTAGTGTGTGTGTGTGTGGTGCTGGTACATGTGTGCCACAGTGTACACATGGAGGTAAGAAGACAATGATGTGTGGAAGTTTGCCTTTTTCTTCCACCATGTGATTCTTGGGGAATGGAACTCAGGTTCGTCAAGCTTGGCAGCAATCACCTTTTCCCATGGAGCCATCTTACTAGCCTCTAAATTCTTTGAAAATAAAGAAGGTGTGAGCCTCTTGACTGAACCCGTGAGTCCTTGACTCTTTTCTGTTGTACAGAGGTGGAGGCCAGCTAGCCCTTGAGGACACAAAAGGAACTTGGCCCCCTTGGCCCCTGGGGTCTGCATGAAAACAGGTGACCCACCGTTGCCTCAAGGCCGTTTCACTCCGGCTGCAGCGAGCTCTGGAACTTCCTCTGCTAACCTGCCTGCGGTTGCAGGTGGCAGCAGAGTGGATGGAGAAGCTCGAGTCGCAGCCCACCGCCGTGGGCCCCTTCCAATAACCACCAGGCCAGCCTGGAAGTGCAACCCCAGGTCTGGTGGAAGTGAAAGCTGTGATGGGAGCCACCCAGGTCTATTTTGGGGGTTCCGCCTGAGTTCACCTCTCACCTATCTGAAGGACTGGCTTGGTGCGGTTTCCTCTCTGCTTTTAGAGAAATTGGCTCAGGCTTCTTCATGGTCTTACTGTTTGGCCCCAGAAGCTCAGTGGACACTGGGAACTTTCAACATTGCCATCCAGAACTGATATTTTGCTTCATGTCTTATGGTCACTGTTAGAATGTCACTGAGTCCTGGTCTTATTGCCTGGGTGTGGCCTGAGTCTCAGACTCTTGGGAGTTTAAGAGACTAGGGATTCTGACCTGACAGGATCTGGTTTCTGGAACAAATCTTCCTTGCTTGCCGGTGTTCCAGGGTAATTACTGCCCCCTTCTGTCTCCTCTGTCCTTCAGGAAGGGCAAAGCTATCGCTAAAGCAGCTGCAAGGTGATCGGAATATTTAATGTAGCTTCTATTTCTGGTTTTCTGACTTTTCTTGCCTGAGGTACAGTGAGAAGGTAATACAAAATTTGATTAGGGAAAAACCAGTGTAACCGGCTCAGCCGCTTGAGATAAAAATGTGGTAATATTACTTTTATATTTCTAATAAACGTGTTCCACTCACACATGCCCTTGCAGAGCACTCTCTTGAAGGTCTCCTGTGATGTGAGCGCACTTGTGGAGGGGAGTTGGTCACTCAGCACGAAGGCTCAGTCATTTTAAGATTCAGCCGTAACAGGGAAGTAGCTCAGTACCTCTCTGACTTCGCTCCTGCTGGGTGACACTCTTGGAGACAGATGGTCCTGCACAGCTCCTTGGTGGCCCTACTCTGTGTAGTAGAGGCAGAGGTCCCACGTTCTCCATCCCTGCAGAGTCTGATGATGGTGACTACTCAAAGATACAGTTCTCCCGGATCCCACAGATAACTTCCCGAGTTTGACCTGTCACAGGGCTCAGTACTGGGGCTACATTCAGAGGAGGTACCCGGATAAACTCTGCCTATAGCGGCCCAGTCCAGGAGTGTGTGAGCGCTGCCACAGGGAGCTTCAGGCTTTGGGTTGAGCCCAAGTCAACACGTGACTCTCATTGAATTCCTAGCTGGGCCTTCCTTCTGACGGACCTTCATTCTCTATGTCCGCATCTCTCTTCCCCCAGCTTCTTTTATGGTTTGTGAAGCCCTTTTCCTTGGCCACTTTTTCATACCACGGAGAGAGGCTGTTTGTTTATATTCAGTGCAAAATGTTCATTGGGTCTGGGAGGGCCCTCCAAGGGACTCTTCCCTGAACAAAGAAGAGATGTTTGACATGATGGGGTGCCTCTACCCTGACAAAGTGTGTGGCTCTGACTGCAGATGGGGGGGATAGGGGGCAAACAGTGTCAGGCATTCAGTTCTGGGAAGTTCAAGGTCCACAGATGGAGATTTGCATGCCACATTGAACTTGCTCTGTCTGCAGACCATTCAAGGCCCAAACCTTTCAGTCTTCATTTGCTAGCAGGGTGACTTACATCTCTAAAATTCCAAAGTTGGCCTCTGGAGTTGAAGTCATTCCTTTCCCAAATGATTCAAAATTGGAAGGAATATTTTAAAATTATATTTGAAATATAATCATTAAAGGCTGACATTTTTAGATTAAAGGACAGATTTTGAAAAGATTCAAGTCATGATTCATATAAATACAAAAGAATGCCTATAAATAAAAACGAAGCTTTGGTTCAACTCATTAATCAAAGAACCAGTAAGAGGCTGCAACCAATTCAAAAAGAATCCAACACACACACACACACACACACACACACACACACACACACACACACACACGAGGGAGTCAGAACCATTACAGGGAATTTATAAATAGTTACAAACTGCTCAAAAGCCAGAGACTGTCACCCTAAACATAATTTGCATTTCCATGGACGTGAATCAGGTGTTTTTTTTTAAAAAAATAAATTTTCTATAACTTATAAGTGTAACATGATTCAAATACAAGGCACGCGAGTGATAACTTGGACGACTTAAGACATGGGATAGTGTCTCCTTAGTTTTTGGCTATTCCAGAGTCTGACATAATTTTCACAGGTACTCATTTGATTCTGAGTTCACAGGAGGGATGATGGACTCTGGGGAAGCTGTGCCAAAAGGATGTCAATTACACAGAATCAGAGACATTTGCTTCAGGTTATTCTTAGGACCCTATTGTGCTCTGTTCCTCATTTTTCGTATAGAGTGGCGGAAAGAGCCCAGACCGAAGAGCAGGGCTGTGTTCTCAGTGCATGACTGACCTGCGAAGCTTTTGCCGAGCATCTCCCGTCTGAACTTCAGTTCTCTCTGAAAAAATGCAGGTCGTATGTCACGGCCTGTACCATGTGTCTGCATCGCTGGTTAAAGGAGATCATCTCTCCTTCTGATTGCCCAGAAGTCCCACGTTGGCAAATCCGTCTTTGACTTCAAAGATAACAGGATCTCGGCCCCGTTCCTCTGAAATGCTTTTTCCACCATGCTCATACACTTACTGGCTCCACTGTCTATCAGGAGCCTTCATCCAGAGGCCCAGGGTTCATGACTTTTTCCTTCTCATCAGCTGTAATCCCAGCTCTTATTAGCTTTACTTCCAACATGTCTGCCCAGCTCAGCATCCTCAGAGTTTCCGATGTTGGTACCCTGGCCATGCCACTACCGTTCTTTCTTGGTTTGCTCTCTGTGTCTCTTAAGCTCAGGAAGTCTTACTACGCCCCATCTTGCCCTCCAAACTTTCTTTAGAAATATCCAGAGTGACGTTTTTAAAAAATGCATGTCCAAGTGTCATATCCTTTCACTTAAAACCTTCAATGGGTTTGCATTGCAGTGATTAAAAAAACCTCAACATCTCCCTGTGCCCTGAAATGGCTGTGTGATGTGTGTGTGGCTTTCCTCTCCAAGTCTGTACCCTCCAACTTGTTCCCTGCCTCCCCCCCCCCCCCCCCCCTCCACCCCCTGGTGCTTTTCTGTTCCTGAGGAAACCATGCTCACATCTGCTGCAGGGACACTCAACTTGTACCCTCAGCCTAGAGTGTTCTTTCTGGAGAAGCTCAGGTCAAAGGTCACCTTTTCAGAGGCCTCCCTTGACCTCTGTGGGGAGTTTATCATACTTTATCTCCCTGTCTTCAATTTTTTTTTATTCATGCTTTATCTCACCATCTTGGTCTCCGATGTGTCTTTTTGTTTGTTTCCCACCCCTTAACCCTGTCTCTTCTCCACCCTCTATCTCGAATCTGCTTTTCCTGTTTTCTTTCCTTCTCTTATTTGGCAGACCACACCACACATCCATACAGCTGTGCCTTTTACTGAGATAATTTTGTGTGTCCATTCTGGATTTCAAAGGCAATGGACATGCCCATTCACACATATTTATCTCTAAAAAGACACGCACATTCAGCCAAGCTGAACTGATGTTGACATGTTCGCAGCTCTGGCTGCATGTATCCATCCACAAGCCCATGGTTCCTAGAAGAAGAATGATGGCCAAGAATCTCTCTTGCTGCACTAGATGCATACTTTGTTTCCATCCTTAAGTCAAGAAGCCCTGTTGCCAATCTCTTCTGCAGTTAGAGAAACCAAGGAGGTGGTTTTTTTTTATAAGAACGAGCTGTAATATAACTTGTGAGTTCTTCCATGTGGCCTATTTCCCTTTGTTCATATCCATGCTGACACGTTTTCTTCTACAGTTTTTAATCTTCTCCCCTAGGAAGACAAAACAGCCCTTCGTGATACATATTAATTTTAGAATCATTAAGTAATTAGGAAAACCAGGTGTGATAAATATAGAAGTCATTAAAAAGTTCATAGAACAGTTTGACTTTAGAAGAACTTTGTGCTGAAAATGTTTCATTCTCACCATGAACAGTTCCCTGGATCCAGA
Source organism: Peromyscus aztecus (assembly GCA_902168405.1). Taxonomy (NCBI): domain Eukaryota; kingdom Metazoa; phylum Chordata; class Mammalia; order Rodentia; family Cricetidae; genus Peromyscus; species Peromyscus aztecus. The sequence continues at coordinate 7,174 of CABHPQ010167129.1, read as the reverse complement.
CGACAGAAAATGAAAATGAGCAGTTAAGGAAGGTGGGCGTGTGAATGGAAAAAGTCACCCCTACATGGATAACACAAGCCCTGGCTTAGTCTCCACTGGGCGGGGGTTATACTTTCGCTGTGCAATGTCGCCCATGGCTACTGTCTGGGCAGGTTATGGAGCTGTGGGAAGCGGAACCCAGCTGGAGGAAGTGGCTCTCTGGGAGGCGGGCCTTGAGGTCTGTAGCTGAGCTCACTTCCTGTCCTGCTGTGCTTCCTGGCCTGTGATAGGCAGTGAACTCCTATCACAACTCCTGCTGCCCTTCCTTCTCCACTGCAGTGGGCTGTGTTCTCAAACAGCGAGAGTGTCCAAGATGGCTTCTGTAGCAGATGGATTTCTTTTTAAGAATACATTGGAGGGGGAAGGTAGGACCACACCAGTGGTGTCGTGTGGGAACCCCTGCAGCCCAAACCATTGCAAGTGATTTAGGTCCAAGATCACATCGTCCCCCTCCAAGCTGGATTGGCCCTCAGGTGTGTGTGCTGCCTGCCTCTGGCCACCCTTGTGCTCCGCATTTACTCTTAAATCCACAGGACCAGTCTTAAACTTGCAGGAGAGATGTGTAGAGACAGTGGTCAGGGAGTGAAGGGCCACCTGCCTGTCATCAAAATCCACGGACCAATGGTTTGTTTTCTTGCTCATGCAGTCTAGAGACCGAGGCCAAAGGGAGATAATTCCAAGGAATGTGTAATGCTTTTACATGGATTATATTAAACAATGCACAAGGCACAAATGTGGTAGAATGCAGAGGATCTGACCGATGGCCATATGCAACTGATGGCCTTCTATTATCTGTTTTCTCATTTTCTTAGCAAATACCGTACTTATTCATCAGAAAATTCAAGAGTAGTTATTAACTGGGGGGCCCACCGGTAACCAGGGGCTTCTCCAGTCAGGATTATAAAGGTGTAAGTGATATCTTGGCCAGCCTTTTCATGAATGGCAGGAATGCTTTTGGGTTGTTACGTTTTCCATCCCTGTTGCATGGATACCCTGAGGATGCCCAGCTGGAGAACGGCTCTTACAGGAGGAGCTTTCCAATGCCTGTTCTGAGGGCTTCCTTGGGAAGATCTATTTACAGCATGAAGGCGATTTATAAATTCTTCTAAATGTTAAGAATGAGTGGATCATGTGATCTGGTGGCTGACTAGGACCTGTGTGGATTTCTTGCAGAGTTGGTAAAATAATCCAATTCTATCACAACCCATTCTCCACCTACTTCCAAATTCCCCTTAGAGTGTTAACCGGAAGAGCATTCTCACAAGATGAGGGTTTGTGGGATGCTCTGTGAACGAGAATGCTATAATTAAACAATTTGTGGAACCATTTCCTTCCCAGCCACATTCCTAAAGGGCCACAGTGCTCTGAATGGTGGGGAGGATGCAGACTTGCCAGATTTAGTGTCGGCTACCTCACGTGGACCTAGAGAGCAGGGAAGGGAAGGTTGTTAATGTTTATTTAGTTTGCATCTGTATCGTTTGTTTACAAGGAGCACAGTGTTTCTTTGTCAGCTAAAACCTTAATAAAAATAATCAAACAAGTCTTGCAAAAGGTTCCAGACTTAGACACCTAGCACCCGCACCCCCCCACCTGACTCAAAAGAGGGAAGTGGCCTTGTTTGTAGAGAAAAGCATTTCCTAGTGGATACCAGCATCTCAGAGTACATACCTCTCAGAAGAACACATCTGCAGGGCTAGCAGGGAAGTAAAACATGGTCCCCCCTGTCCTATAGCTGGAAAAATTAGCTACTTTTTAAAAAATTTACTCATTTTTTTAAAATGTTATATGCATTGGTGTTTTGCCACGGGTGCCAGATCTGCTGGAACTGGAGTTACAGACGGTTGTGAGCTGCCATGTGGGTGCTGGAAATTGAACCCGGATTCTCTGAAAGAGCCGTCAGTGCTCTTAACCAGTGAACCATCTCTCCAGTCCTCTGTAAGGTACTTAAAGACTCAGAGTGGCTTGCCTCACAAGGCACAACTCTATAGGGATAAATAGAGACATTTCCTTCCTTCCTTCCTTCCTTCCTTCCTTCCTTCCTTCCTTCCTTCCTTCCTTCCTTCCTTCCTTCCTTCTCCTCCTTCTCCTCCTCCTTTCTTTCCCTCCCTTCTTTTCTTTCTCCCAGAGCCTTGAACACTGCAAGCTGGGCAGGTCCTCTGAGACGAGCTACACCGTCCACTTGGTCTGACCTTAAGCTTCTGGGCAAAGAGCAGCATCAGAACCCAGCACTAAACTAGAGGAAGCTTGCCTTCGGTGCGCCTGTGAAGAATGTAGCCAGATCTCATCCAGTCACAACACACCGGCTGGGCTCCAGTCAATCACAGTAGCCAGCTACATGGATCAGGCTTCACACTGAGGCCAGCCCCGAGTGTGGACCAACCAAACCGCTTCTGCATCTCATTCTCTTTCCTGTATAGGTTTTGAGCCTGCGAATATGGCCTGCTCAAGTCACCGAGCCGCGTGTCTGGTCTACTGCTCTTGCTTACCTGTGGCCTGATTCTTCATTCTTATTTCATGGAGTCTAACTCTTTCAAATTGAACTCATGTGCAGGTTTTACTAAAACCACTCCCAAGATAACCTTAACCATTAATGACAGGTGATGTGTGCCGCCGCTGGTATGTGTTAGGAAGTAAAAATGCCCCTCTGCAGTGTGCAAGGTGGAGGGCAGGCTGCTTCGTCAACAGTTGGCCTTTGGGAAGATGATAAATCTTCAAGCCTGTGTTCAGGGACATGCTGTCACTAGCTTAGGTTTTGAGTTCACGTCATTGTCCTTTCTCTCTAAAGCCTCTTCTTTTAGGAAAGGATGTGGCCTTTGGGGGTTGACCTGCATCTTGGCCCTCGCAAACGTAGGCTGTGACTTCTAGATACCCTCTGTCTGTTTTCTGAAGGTCTATGCGGATGATGCGGGACGTGAGTGACCTTGAGCTCCTCTCCCATAGGTCCCTATGAAGCCTTTCACAGGAAGGCCCTTGGCTGTTAGCCAGCCTCCTCTGCACAGTGACAGAGTCTGCTGCCATTCTGTGCCCCAGGCCCTTCTGAGTCCATGCATGACCGGGGTCAGTGACTTCCTGGTGTAGGGGAGGCGCAGGGCGACACCTCTATATTTCCCGAGGCCATGAAGTATCACAGGGAGCAAAACCAAAGACTTAACTTTTGATACTTCTTAATTTACCAACTAAAAACAAGCCAGGCTTGCAAGGAGGTGGGTGGGAGGTCCCCATGGGAATGACCAGGAAGAATGGTGGACAATGGTGAGGCCACCTTCTATGGTAGGAGGTCACCTTTCATCATTTACGAAAGGTGAGTGCTGGCACAGCCCACAAGCCTGTGGTACCATGCTACAGGATCATTTATAGCTAAGAATCTGGCTATAAACCAGCCTCCTTTGTTTTAAGGAGTGGTGTCCATGCGGCCGATTAATTTACATGCAACTGGAGTTAGGAAAATTGTGGTGTATCCTAATGCACGCAATGCCATAGAATTAGATTTCAGATTTCAACAAAGGGTTTTCCCTGACAGCTTGCCCACCACTTCACGATGAGGGCTCTTGTGTGAAGCTCTTTGTGGGAGCCAAGAGACAAGAGTGGGTGGCTGGATCTTGAGGTCAGCAGGGAGGCTGGCTGAAAGGCCTGGATGAAGGGCTTCAGAGCTGGGAGTCAAGGAATTAATGATGCCATTGTGACTGGATGCCCAGAGCTCAGTGAGTCAAAAATCTTTGTTGGTCATTGTTCCTACTGTATTTGGACTTTGGAGTATTGGGTTCTCAGTCTCGCACATATTGAGGGAGGAAGGAAAGAGTTTGGGTGTGAGAGAAGTGCTGACTCAGACACACTGAAGCTACTGGAGTTTTTAACACGGATTGTAGCTGCCCATCTGACGACGTCTGTCTTCTGTCACTCACAGTCATTTCGTGTATGTCAACCTGCGTAGATCAAGAGGTAGACATCCGTCTGAGCACAGAGTTGAGATCTGTGGTCCTCTTATTTTTCTTCTTGACTCCTGGCACTTTGTCTGATGACAAACAGAGTCTCAGAATATACTTGTCAACTTGTGTCGGGGGAACAGGGGGAACCGTGGAAGGGAAAAGCAAAACAGATTTCCTTAGAGCCCTCTTCTCAGTGGTTAAGTTTTAGCTGGGCAGTAATTCATCTCGTCAACTTGACGGGATTTAGACTTGGTGGAAAACAAACCTCTAGTCATCTAGATGAGGATAACTGAGGTGGGAAGACCCACTCGAAATCCAGGTGGTACCATTCATTCTGTGGTGCTTTGAAAGAAAATGGCCCCCAAAGGGAGTGGCACTGTTAGAAGGTGTGGCCTTGTTGGAGTAGGTATAGCCTTGTTGGAGGAAGTGTGCCACTGTGGAGGTAGGCTTTGAGGTCTCCTTTGCTCAAACTTCACCCAGTGAGACAGTTCACTTCCTGTTGCCTGTGGATCAAGATACAGTAACTCTCAGCTCCTTCTCCAGCACTGTGTCTGCCTGCACAACACCATGCCCCACCATGACGATAATGGACTAAGTCATTAGTTTAGTGAAACTAAAAGCCACTGTTGGTTGGTGTTGCCATGACAGTGTAACCCTATAACTGCTCTCCCTTCTCTTCCTTCCTCCCTTCTTTCTTCCTCCTCCTCTTCCTTCTCTCCTTCTCCCTCTTCTCCCCCCTCCTTTTCTCCTTCTCCCCCTTCCCTCCTCTTCCCCCCTCCCTCCTTTCTTCCTCCTCCTCACCCTCTGAAACTGTAAGCCACCCAGTGAAATGTTTTCCTTCATAGGCATTGCCATGGTCACGGTCTCTTCACAGCAACAGAAACCCTAACTAAGACACATTCCATGGGCTGGAGTCCTGGACTAAGTAAAAAGGAGAACTGAGCTGAGCACCGGCTTTCACCTCTCTGCTTCCTGACTGCAGATGAAATGTGTGACCAGCTGCCTCAAGGTCCTGCTGCCTCGACTTCCCTACTGGGAGGGATTGTACCCTAGAACTGTGAGGCCAAATAAACTCTCTCTTCTTCCAGTTGCTTTGGTGGGTATCTTAATCACACTGACAGGGAACGTTCAACCAATACTTTCTTTTTCCTGAAGCCTTTTATTAAACGTACCACTAGAATAAAAGAGTACGAAGCTGATGCTTCTGTGAGATTCTCCTGTTTCCAGTACTGAAAAGGTGAGGACTGGAGAGTGTGCTGAGCACAGGGCGGAGGGAAGGGACAAAGAGCCAGGGACCAAGGGTGGCAGCCTAGGGTGATGACTCAGGCAGAAGCCTCCTTTTCTTGAAAGTAGACTCACTCACAGCCTACAAATCACAGAAGCTTCTTCTGGGGTGGGGGGTGGGGCTCACCTCTACCATTTACATCTGTGGCTTCTCAGATGCACACAGCAGGGTTTCAGGTTGAGTTTCAGAGTCCACTCTTGAAAGGACAGAAGGGGATTCCTAACAGTGAGCTGACAGTAAAACCCAGGGCCAGGGACCAGGGAAGTCATCTGCATGTATGGCTTTGGGTGTTTGGGGGATTTCTGCCCCTTTCCTCCTACAGTCCTTTAAATGAACGTAAAGGTTTTGATTCTGGTGGAACTATGGAGCATGGTGGGGCCCCAGATACCTGCCAATGGGTGGCACATACTAGGTCTGTAGGTTTTTCCTGCTAGTGAGACCGTAGATGATTCGAAGTGGATCTGGGGGATAATAAACACTGTACAAATCCCAGAGGAGATGGAGCCTGTGCTGCATCCTGGGAATGCCAGAAACTTCTGGAACTGCTCATTCATGCTTTCATCAGACTCTTAGAAGTGCCCGTTGTGATGGGGCAGTGCAATGGCACTCTCAGTGACCTGGGGTACCCTCATGGCACAGAAATAGTGACTGTCTTCAGGGCTGTGGAAAGGACCCTCCAGGGCTGAACCCTGGGAATAGGGTGGGGAGGATTTTGGGGTAAGATTCTGAGGAAAGGGTATGACCTGCTTTAGACTTGAGGTGTCCTTTAGTCAAGGAGGTGGGGACCCTGTTAGCCCTATGTCGCTAGACAGTAGAGAAAATGTCTGAGTGACATGCACTTTCTAAAATGTAAATGAGATGCAAATTAACCTGTTTGATTTACTGACTTCAAAAGTCAATTAGTGGCACCCTGGGGGAGGCCCTGGGCTGTGAGTTGTGTGAGAGAAGGAGCTCTGACCCCCTTTTGGTGTAACTCCACAGTGAGCACTGTCACCTGGCCCAGAGAGGAAGCTAAATCTGTGTTTGTGGCAGAATCATCATATCTCAAGCTTTTCTCCTTTGATCCCATTTAACACCGAGCAGTAAATAGGATTAGGAGGGAATGTGACTGGATTGCAATTGGATGGCTGGATTTGGATGAGAGGGGAATGGGGGGGGGGGCGCGAGAGTGACCAAATTTCATTATATGTGCAGCTATTCAACAACAAAAATAGCGTCGCTGAGAAAGTTTGCTGTCCACATTGCTGGGGTTCCTGTTTTTTATTAAGCACTCACCACCGGTTCTCTGCTGACTCAAGGGAAGGCAGCTGCAGTTTCTGTGTTGGGGAATGAGTGAACTCCTTGGATTTGAGCCTGAAGATGAGAGGACCCTTTGTGATATACTCAGACATAGGTATGGGGCATTTTGTCTTAGTCTTTTCTTGCTTTGTTATACTCAGAACTCACAAGTGGGGACTTAGGGTGGCAAGCAGAGGCAACGTACCCAGCTAAGATGAAGTCCACAATAAACACGGGCACATAGGCGTAACTGACCCAAATACAGCTTATATTTCACGCTACACTGAGGAATCACATATCTGGTCCTATGTCCAAGAAGATTTGGGATTGGGGACATAGCTCAAATGCTAGAGCGATTGATTTCCTAGGATGCATGAAGCCCTGGGTTGAATGTTCCCCCACCACATAAACTCTGGAACACGGCTGGAATCCCAGCATTGGGGAAACGGAGGCAGGAGGATCAGGAGTCTAAGGTTGACCTTGGCCATAGAGCTAGTCAAAGCCTGCCTGTCTCAAAAAAAAATATTAAAAATGAATGTTGACATAGGAAGTGCCTTCCATGATATAGAACGATTATAATTTGATTTTTTTGCCGCCTTATTGGCAGGCTCTCAGCAGCAACACTTTTCCTTTACTTATCTGGGGG
>CABHPQ010167128.1:0-17888 GCA_902168405.1 Peromyscus aztecus | reverse complement strand
GCTGGCTTAGCTTCTCTCTCTCTCCAGCCCACGCTGGCTTAGCTTCTGCCCCCTTCCATGTCTGCTGCTTCTTTTCCTCGAAGCTCTTCAGGCTTTGAGCACATTCTCTTGACTCCAGTCTCATATTTCTATCTTGAAAGACATCACAACTGTAGCATCGCTTGTTCTTATAAAAAGGCTTGTATCAGGCACGGTAGTATACCCTCTGATCTCCGTACTCAAGAGGCTGAGGCAGAAGGACCATGAGTCTGAGGCCAGCCCTTTGCCAGCCCTTGGGCTGCCTACTGAGACTCTGTTACAAACAAACAAGCAATCTAACAGAAGAGGGAGCAGGGAGATTGCTTAGTGGGCACAGGTGTAACACACATTGCTAAATGGTCTTATTAATAAGAAACCCAGAGCCAGATATTGGGGTAAAAGCCGAAAGATCAGAGAGACAGAGCAGCAAGCCACTAGTTCTTATCCCTATGAAATCTCTCTCCCTATGAGCTCCTCTCTCCATCACGTTTTATCACTTCCTTTCTCTGGCGAGCTCTATCACTTCCTGTCTGTCTGTACAGACCTCCAGACCTCTATGGTTAACTAGTGGCTAGCTCCTCCTTCTGATTTTTCAGGGAAGCTTTATTTGTTAGAGCACAAATAAAATATCACCACACAAAGGCCATACATAGCCCTACAAACCCAGGCAGAAAGTCAGGCAAAGTGACTTGTGTCCAGGATTAATGAAGCCAAGGACTGTGGACTGAAATCTCTGAATCCGTGAGCTGAAATAAATCCTTCCCCTTTAAATTGTCCCTCCCAGACATTCTGTCCCAGTGAAGTGAACAGTGACAGTGGGAAGCAAAGACATTTCAACAGGTAAGGGATGAAGTCACTTCCCAGGTGCCCTTTCTCAGGGAGTATTTGGAAGGTTTACTACATTAACCCAAGGAAGCGGGAATTACTGGAAGCCGGGACACAATTCAGACAGAAGGGAAAAACAAAATCCCCAGCAGGACAGTGAAAGAGCAATAACGGGATAATGCAGCCCCAGAAAATAACTGCGGAGAGCTCCCGTGAGATTAGAGATGTGCTCGGGGTGCATCTTGGAAGGTGTGTCAGAAGATTTAACAGGGCATGAAGACTGCTTAGCTGACGGAACTGGAGGAGAAAGCCAGCACGTGAGGGCATCTTCCCTCTGCTCCCTACTCCCTGGTGTGAGCTGCTGGGCTCCACCACACCCTCCCCACCACAACACACTGAACCTTTACAACTGTGAGTCAAAGTGAAGCTCTCCTCACCTCAAGTTGGCCTCAGGCATTTGGTCACAGTGATAATAAACTTAATAAAGGAGTCACAGCTTAGAGCAAGGCATCAAAGTAATACAGAGAGAATACGTTTTTCGAAGATGAAATTAAGCTGGCCTCGGATAACAACACCAGTAACTCTGTAGCCTAAGGCAAGACGATCTTAAGCTCAAGCCTGGCTTGGGCTACAGACTGAGTTTAAAGCCAGCCTGGGCAACTTAGTGAGACCGTGTCTAAAAATAAGGAGTAACAAAAGGGCTTGGGATGGAGGCCTGTGGTCAAGCATTTGTCTGGACTTTAAATTAATGATTTCCTACATGTTTGACAGTGTTAAGCATCACCAGTATTTTTTTGTTTGTTTTTGAGACACAGTCTCTTTATGTAGTCCTGGCTGTTCTAGAACTCCCTCTGTAGACCAGGCTAGCCTTTAGGTCAGAGATCTGACTGCCTCTGCCTCCTGAATGTTGGGATTAAAGGAGTGCACCACCACCACCTGAATAATTAATTTAGTCTTTAATCTCCCCTAGCAAATAGCATTTTGAAGTAGCCCTCAGCTTCCTGGGTTCAAGTATGGAAAAATGGATGATTAGAGTTAGTTTGATAAACTGTAAGATAATTTTTCAGAGTTGCTAAGTTTCTATCAGACTATCCCCCTGAGATGATAGGGATTGTCCCAGGGCCCTGCACAGACAAATGTTCTACCATCTAGCTACACCACCAATCCATACTAGAATTTTCAAAATGTCCCTAATGAAACCAAGAAAGAAAAGAAATAGCTCTTGAGTATTATGTTAGTCACTTTCTAGTGCTGTGAAGAGGCACATGATCAAAGCAATTTTTTTTTTGTATTTTTGAGATAGGCTTTCTCTGTGTAGCCTTGGCTGTCCTAGAACTCGCTCTGTAGCCCAGGCTGGCCTCAAATTCATAGAGATCCACCTGCCTCTGCCTCTCAAGTGCTGGGGTGAAAGGTGTGCACCGCCACCGCCTAGCCTAAGCAAAGCAATTCTTAGGAAAGAAAGCATTCAATTGAAGGTTTGCTTATAGTTTTGTAAGTTTAGTTCGTTATCACAGAGGGGAGCATGGTGGCATGCAGGCAGGCACTGGAGTATAGTGGTATTTTATTTGTACTGAAATGTGATTTTATTTGTATGTTAATAAATACAGTTGCCTAGGGGTCAGAGCTATTAGCAAACCATAGCGAAAGCCGGTTGTGGTGGTGCACGCCAGTAGGATTTGCTGAAGGAGGCCCACACCTTTAATCCCAGCACTTGGTAGGCAGAACTGGGTAGATCTCTGTGTGTTCAAGGATACAGCCGCATTGGAGACACATGCTCCAATGTGTGTCTGGAGGTCTGTACAGACAGGCAGTGACGAGGCAGTCATGTGGTTGGGTTTACAATCAATGAGAAGGCAGAACAGGAAGGCTATATAAAGACAGACAGGAAGTAGCTCCTTTTCGGAGAGGTCTCTTGGCTGAAGAGGCTAGCTGAAGCAGGCAGGTAAGGCTTTTAGCTCTGACCTCTTGGGCTTTTATCTTTACATTGGCTCTGTGTTTCTTATTTAATAAGACGGTTGGTTACATCTACACTGGAGCTTGTAGCTGAGAGCTACATCTTGATTCAAAGGTGTTTTGGGATATATGATAACACTGTGAACCCTGAGTTTTCATTTGCATTAATTAAATAAAATCAACCTTGGGTCAGGAGGAGGAGAGAGGCCAGCAACTAGTTGACAGAAAGTAATCATAGAGAGTCAGGGGGTGTCTGGAAGATGGATAGAGAGACCTACAGGAAGTAGTAGGGAGGGACTTTGAGTGGGGCAGTCTTTTTTGGTTTGGCAGAGCAGAAGGATGCTCTTTTTTGGAGATGCCAACAAAGAGGGAATGTCAGCTAGTTGCTCCTCAACCTCTTGGAGCTAGCAGGTTTTCACCCCAGCCTCCAACTCCCAAGTCTTATTGATAAACAGAATGATAGAGATTTAGTTAAAACTACATTTGGTGGCAGGGGCAGGAGGTGGATCCAGCAGGACATAAAAGTCCCACCTGGCTCCTGCCAGAGAAGTGGCCTGGAAACTGGAGCTGCAAGTACTGGCTGGAACAGCAGTAGATAGATTCAGGTGAAACTGTTGGGCCAGGGATAACACAAAGGCATAGACAAGAGAGACTGTGCCTGGTCTGGGCTTTTGAAACTCCAAAGCCCAATCCCAGTGACACACCCATTCCAACAAGGCCACGCCTCCTAATCCTTCTAATCCTTTCCAATAGTGCCACTCCCTGATAACCAGCCATTCAAATCTATGAGCCTATGGGGGCTGTTCTGATTCAAACAACCACAGAGATGTAGATCAGTGGTACAGCACTTGTCTAGTCTGTGTGAGGCCCTGGGTTTAATTCCCAGAACCACAAAAAAAGATAGATAGATAAAAAGAAAAAGAAAAGAAAGAGAAAAGAGAATGAAAGAAAGAAAAGGCAAAAGAGAGAGAGAGAGAGAAAACGTGTCCTTCCCTCCGCCTTTTAACAACGTGTTATTCCCGTGTACCCTTTTCTTCCCTGCCACGTGTCTTAAAATAGTAATAGCCATCCATTATCACTCTTCATCTTTTTATTCATAGCACCCACATTTGACTCCATTATTCCTAAAAGTTTGACATCTATTACATGCCTCCCCCACCTTTTTTAGTTTTTGTTACATTTTAAAAACATAGTTAATTCATTTTACTTTTCTGGTATAAAAGGGGTTGTAGTAGCCCCAGCTAGAGCCTGGATCTTCTGGACAAGGGACTCGGGTGTGAGTTTTCACGAGATGGTCAGTGAATTCCCGATAGGGAGACTTGGTGGCCGTCTCTTTGCGGAGGACAAGGTTGAGCAGTTATAGGTCTTGGAGATGCATCGAAGATGGCGCTGGTGAGGTTACCCAGGGTGGGGGTGAATCAGTACTGTGCTGTGGGAATGTTCTGTATGGCAAATGTGTTGCTAATAAAACACTGATTGGCCAGTGGCTAGGCAGGAAGTATAGGCGGGACTAACAGAGAGAATTAAAAGAACAGGAAGGCGGAGGGAGTCTCTGCCAGCCACCACCAGGACAAGCAGCATGTGAAGATGCCGGTAAGCCACGAGCCGTGTGGCAAGGTATAGATTTATGGAAATGGATTAATTTAAGCTATAAGGACAGTTAGCAAGAAGCCTGCCACGGCCATACAGTTTGTAAGCAATATAAGTCTCTGTGTTTACTTGATTGGGTCTGAGCGACTGTGGGACTGGCAGGTGAAAGAGATTTATCCTGACTGTGGGCCAGGCAGGAAAACTCTTGCTACAGTACTGGCTGGTCGGCAGCTCTTGGGGCATGAGAACAGAGCTGATTCCAGTCCCTCTGGGGGCAGGGATGAGGGGTGCGAGCACAGAGCCACAGGGCCAGTCGCCTTGCGCAGGATGGTGTGGGACTTGCCAATCCTGTTACTTCGGTGACACCAAGACCAACATAACCATTGTAGTCCCCAACAGTGACAAAAGCCTTAAACCTGGTCTGCTGGCCAGCCGAGTCTGCTTCTGCACTGGCATGATCTTTAGACTCTCATCCTTCAGGGATGCTCACGAAAAAGCCAACAGTCTCAGATTCCTTGGTGGGCAGGGAAAACAGGCAGATCTCCTCCAGGGACTTGGTCGTAGTGTCCTTGACCAGGTGGCCCAGCTTGATGAGTTTTTGCCACTGCGCCCTGCCCTCCCAAACCTGGGGACCTGCTGTGTCTGAAGAGGCTCAGTAAAGAAACTATTGAAGGCTGTGGGAGGCCGCAAAACAGCTTGACCAGACAGTTGCCATGACAGGCTTGAGGCCCAGACACAGCTTCTGGCAGACCCCACCCAGTGGAGCCTGTGTCTAAGGGGAAATACCTGAGGCCCAGACACAGCTTTTGGCAGGCAACACCTGGACTCAGGAAGAGTCATAAACTGACCCCACCTGCATCTAAGAGGAAATACCTGACATTCCAAACGTTCCTTATACCCCTAGACAAATGTCAGCCAATTAGGGTCCTGAACCCTGGAAATCCCCTCACCCCAACCTCTGCTATGATAGAAACCCCACCCTGCCTGGGCTCTGGGCTCTCTGCTTTCACCACTGTGTCAGACAGACAGACAAGCTCGGAACTTGAAGAGAATAAAGGCTCTTTGCTTTTATATATGGGATTCGGTCTCCATGGTGGTTTTTTTGGGGGTCCCCGAGATCTGGGCATAACAATAATAGAGTGTTCAAGCACACTCTAGTAGCTAGCAGAAGAAGCCACAAACCGGTCAAATTCTAGCTCTGTCTCTTGCTGCTGAGGGACCTTGGGCAAGTCAGTCAGCTGTTGGTTTCTGTTTCCTCCTCGATGAAATGAGGATAATAAAGCCCCGGTTGTGAAACAGGACTGTGAAAGCGAAACCTAAGCAACAAAGCCATAGATTAAGTGATGTTCTTCCTCTAAATGAATCCAGTGTGCTTGGACACTTACAAGGAACTCAGTGTGAACAGGCAGACTCAGAAGCGGTGCAATCAGGTCTTGATTTTTGATTATATGTACTGCATTGAATGGGAGAAATAAAAACAAACAGACAAACAAGCAAAAGAAACCTCCAGCAGATACCTATATGGCATTCATCACAGACCGAGTGCTGAGTGTCTCATACACCGAACTCATTTCTTCTCACCAGCTGCCTCCACCTGTTACTGTCTTACCTTTGGAAAAGAGAAAACTTAAACACAAAAAGTTCAAATGATTGGGCCAAGGCCACTGAGCTGCTGAACTTTAAGTCCCTCTGGCCCAGGAAAGAAGAAGCAACCGGTTGTGAACAACTTTCTTTATATATAGCAGACTTAGATCCCTCTGGATTTTACAATTCAAAAATAACCCTTGGAGGAAGGAAGTCAGCTTCAGCCCTGGCCCTGCCCGTGGACGGGAAGAATTGGACCCTTCATTAAACAGGCACTCTAATGGGGATGAATACTTTGAATATTTGAAGTGCCTTTTCCTCCATCCCGAAATACATATGCTCACTTTAAAGTATAAAGTGATGTCTCTGGGAGCTTGGGTGGCCCCAAGTTCTTGTTCAATTACTAAAGAGTAAACAAATACAGAAGGAGTTGGTGACAGAGGAACCAATAAGTGTGAGTCACTTCCTGAATACCTTCTTGACCCCAGATTTCAGGGCGAGCAAACACCCAGATGTGTGCACTGGTGTGTAGACTTGGTTGATGGAGTTTGACCTGCCCCCAGACGGTGCATCATGTTTACACACTATAGTTAGAAGCATGCTAATCTGGTCTTCAGCAATAAAGGGAACGGCGAACCTCAGAGGCCACACTGAGTACCCTGAGAACTGGTGTCTGGGAAAATGGACTGAGACAGTGTCTCAAAGTGAGGTTCATACATTTTCAGGACTGGAGATGAGACTCAGTCTGGAGAGCGGGTGCCTGGGTTTCATGAAGCCCTATGTTTGACTTTCAGAACCATATAAACCAGGAGTGAAGTCATAGGCTACACACTCAGAACTCGGTAGGTGGAGACAGGAGAATCAGGAGTTCAAGGTCATCTTTGGCTCCATAGCAAGTGTGAGGCCAGCCTGAGCTATGTGAGAGACACCGTCTGGAAAAAAAAAAAAAGTTCAGAGCTACACTGCCTCTCAAACGCTGTGTCTCCTGGAAGAACTGATTTTATTTTTGTTTCTTTTTGTTGCCTTTCCCTTCTCTTTGTTTCGTTTGCGACAAAGTCTAACTATACAGCCCAATCTGGCCTCAATCTTACAATCCTCCTGCCTCTGCTCTCAAGTACAGGCACAGTCTACCATATCCAACTTACCCCCCCCCCCACACACACACACACACACACACACACACACACACACACTTTTTTTCTCTTCAGTCCTGGAGCTTGAACCCAGGACCTCCCCCATGACGAGTAATTACTCCACCACTGAGTTACACCCTCAGCTCCTGGAATAACTATTTTATAACAGAATCGCCCAGATCTAGTGAATCCTGAGCGAGCATGCAAAGCGCTGTGCTGAAGACAGATTCCTGGTAACACGAACAAATTGATGGAACGGCTGAGCCATCCTCAGACACAGACTGGAATCGAAGCTCTTTTCCTTTGCTGCCTACGCCCTCGCCATGTTTATTTCACAGCATATTGTATGAAATCCTGTCTCGTGTGGAAACATTCCATTGGGAGTAAACAGACCATTGAAACTTTGGGAAGAACATCTAGAGTTTATACAACAGGAAAGGCCACCATAGGTCCTCGGTTTGCTCTTCATACAGGCTGATTTTGTAGGACATTTGTGGAATCTTTTCGAACATCTGAGCATCATTGTCTTCTGTATCTTTGGCTTAATTTCTTATTTAGGTCTCATGTCTGATAAAGATACATGACACCCCTGTGAAATTTAAATTGGAAAGAAAAAGAAACCAAATTGCACGGACCATGACAGTTTTAAAACCCCAGGGGCCGATTATATTTGATTAGCGCTCAAAAGTGGTTATTTGTTCTGTGCAGATTTCACGGTCTGAAGACTAGAACATCTTGCTGTGTATACAGCTTTCTTTGCCAAGTTCTGAGCCTATCTCCCAGATGGGCCAGGACTCCAGGCAAATTCCCTCCCAAGGTGGCTCCTTCTTCAGAGCCAACCCTGCCACATCCCAATTACCGGAAACTCCCAGAGAGGGTGACAGTTCTTGAGCAGTGACTAGCCCAGGGATTCTTAACTATCTAGTTCTTACCCCGCTCCCAGCCTCATTTAACCTTATAAACCATCCTTTCATTAAACATTCATTAGGTTTCTTAGATAAAGTTACCTCTTCTCCAGATAGAATCCCACTTTTATGAAATTAATAGGCAATGCGCTTCTTCCTCTTCACAGATTCTGAGACATGGCAGGAATTAGTCATTTGAAGGGAAGGATATGTCAGTGCATTCTTAAAGCTTCAGGAGCCAAGAATAAAGCAGATGCTACTTTCACCATGCATACCCATGTGGGATGGGACCCAGAACAATGGACATCCAACCATGGGTTTTAGTTCCCAGGGTAGCCTTTGCACCGCAGCATCAAACATCAGGGACAGCGGACAGGCCAGAGGATGGTTGTGCTGCCTCAGTATCCACTCTTTGTTCATTGTTATTGTGGCTGGATGCAGCTCGTGGACCAGAAGAGACAGGAAGGGTGTTTGAAGAGAGAGAGGGGGATCCAAAGTCTTGTGATAGAGCCCAGGCTGGCTGATCCAAAGTCTTGTGATAGAGCCCAGGCTGGCTGGGAACTCATGAACCTCCTATCTAATCCTCCTGGCTGCTGGGGTTACAGATGTGTGCCACCGCGCCTGGAAACAGCAATCTTAAAGTTCGTGCACCAACAAAATACGAAATTACTGCACATCATGAACATTTAATTCTCCAAGGAAATAAAACCAACACATGGGCCGGGCGTTGGTGGTGCACGCCTTTAATCCCAGCACTCGGGAGGCAGAAGCAGGTGGATCTCTGTGAGTCTGAGGCCAGCCTGGTCTACAGAGTGAGATCCAGGACAGGCACCAAAGCTACACAGAGAAACCCTGTCTCGGGAAAACAAACAAACAAACAAAACCCCCCCCCCCAAAACTAACACATGTTAAACCTCAGAATGATAAGAACCTGTTATATATGGTTGTTAAAGCAAGGGCAGAGGCTGGGTGTGGAGGTGCAGGCCTTTAATGCCAGAATACACATCTCACTAAGTAAATAATAAAAGAAATAAAGGTTTAACACTGTGTTTTAATTTTTTATCTTTTTGTTGTGGTAGAGACAGGCCCAGACTGATCTCAGTTTTACTATGTGGCTTATATGATGTCTATGTGAAGGTACATGTGGGCACTGCAATCCTGTGGGAGTTTTGTTTGAGGCAGGGTCTATGAATGCCATGTGGCCTTGAACTCACTGTGTAGTCAAGTCATATCTGGCTGTGAGCTTCCCATCC
This sequence comes from Peromyscus aztecus, assembly GCA_902168405.1. Taxonomy (NCBI): domain Eukaryota; kingdom Metazoa; phylum Chordata; class Mammalia; order Rodentia; family Cricetidae; genus Peromyscus; species Peromyscus aztecus. The sequence continues at coordinate 8,627 of CABHPQ010167128.1, read as the reverse complement.
TCCTGCCTCATCTCCCAAGTGCTGGGATTATAAGTGTGCATAGCCACACCTAGATTCTTACTCAGGACATTTTAGGTACTGTGTGGATTTTGTGTGTTTCTCTCTTAGAGCACAGAGTTTTCTTTTTAAATTAATTAGTAATTCTCTTCCTATTTAGAATTGTGTTTACTTATTGCACGTGTATGGGGGGTGGCTCACAAACCATGATGTTTATGAGGTCGTGGACAACTTTAAACTGGTTTTCTCTTCTATCGTGAGTTCCAGGGACTGAACTAAGGTTGTTAGCGTTGGCTGAAGAGGTCTTTACCCACTTAGTTATCTGGCTGGTCCAGCATCATGCTTTCATGGTATGTTCATGTTATAGCATGCATCAGTACTTCATTCCTTTTATGGCCAAATAAATTAAATTTCTCCTGTGGATGTGTCACACTTTGCTTATGCATTCACCAACTGATGAGTATTTAAATGTATCATTTTTTGGCTATTATGCATACTGTTATTTTGAATATTCACGTACAAAATTTGTTTGGCCATGTGTTTCTTTTGTTTAACCACGGGTCTCTTTTTGTTTGTGGTGTGTGCATGCGTGTTCAGCTCTGTGTGTGTGTGTGTGTGTGTGTGTGTGTGTGTGTGCATGTGTGTATGTGTGTGTGTGTGTGTGTGTGTGTGTGTGTAGGTATCATTCCTCAGGCTCTATCCACTCTTTTTTCTTTTTTCCTTTCTTTTATTTCTTTTTTTCTTTTCTTTCTTTTTTTTTTCTTTTTCTTTTTTTTGAAACAGAGTCTTACTATGTAGGCAGGCTAGCCTCGAACTCACAGAAATCTACCTGTCTCTGCACCCTGAGTGCTCGGATTAAAGACATGTGCACCAAGCATGACCTTTAAAAAAAAGTTTCTCTCATTCACCTGGAAATTGCCAAGTAGGTTAGGTGCCCAGGAGCCTCAGGGATCCACCTGTCTCTGCCTCCTGAGTGCTGGGATTATGCACTACCATGACCAGCTTTTTTTTGTATGGGTGCTAGCGATCAAACTCAGGTCCTTGTGTTGGCAAGACAAACACTTTACCAACTGAGCCATCCGTCTAACCCCTCAAGGTTATAATTCTCTTCAGAGCTCAGTAGTGGAAGTTATGGGTCCTATAGCAATGATCTGTTTACTTTTTAGGGTCTATCAAGCTGTGTCCCACAGTGGTTATACATTTTACACTCCTATTCATCCACAAGTTCCAAGTGCTCCACTGCCCTACTCACACTGTTTCAGTTGATGGCCATCCTGGTGGATGGGAAACACTAGCCTAATCCAAAATCAGGAAGATTTCCATCTATGCTACTTTGAAGTTTTAAGCTTTCAATTCCTCCATGGAAGTATGATTCACCATGATTGATAGTGAACACATCTCTGTCTATGAAGTATGGAAGAGCCCCAAATCTATTCTTTTATTTGTTTTGTTTTATTTGAGACAGAGTCTTTCTTATGCCCAAACTGGCCTCAGACTGATCTTCCTGACTCCGCCTCCCAAGTAGAGTACAGGCAGGTGTCACTATGTCGAATGCATTCTTTAGACCTGACAGCAAGCCGTTCCAGTACCATTTGTTGACAGGACTAAACACCTTGCACCTTTATCAAAACTCAGTTGGTCATAGATATATGGGTTAATTTCAGGACTCTCAATTCAATTCTACACCACCATGCTATGTTTACTTTTTTATTTTCCTTTTTTTCTTAAAAAACACTTCCTTTTTTTTTCTTTAAGACTTATTTATTATGTATACAGCATGTATGACTGCAGGCCAGAAGAGGGCACCAGATCTCACAGGTGATTGTGAGCCACCATGTGGTTGCTGGGAATTGAACTCAGGACCTCTAGGAAGAGCAGTCAGTGCTCTTAACCTCTGAGCCATCTCTCCAGCCCTATATTTATTTATTTATTTTTCTAAGACAAGGTCTCCCTATGTAGTCTTGGCTGTCTTAGAGCTCTCTATATACATCAGGCTGGCCTTGAACTCACAGAGATTCTCCTGCCTCTATCTCTCAAGTGCTGGGGTTAAAGGTATGCACCATCACCGCCCTGTGATCTGCATGACTTTAATTTTATAAATTATTTTTTGGCATTATTTTATTCAGTAGTTTATCTTCAAAACTTCCAAATTTTATTCATTTATTCAGTTCATTTAAAATGAGCCAGAATAAATTTGCTGTGGGGAAAAAAAAAGTTTCTAAAATCCAAAAGAAAACCTGCTGAGCAATATTGTTACAGTTGGTCACAATTTTTTTGCACTGCTACAGTAATTTCTAAAGTTTCAAATCTATGAGACTTCAGGAACCTATTTCAGAAGAGGAAATGATGGCAGGAATATCACCGGATGCTATACAGCATAATATAAAACAGGAATAGATACAGGAAGTAATGATGTTTATTTTTCACTTCTTCCACAGCAACTTACATGCAAGAAATACAGTCATGTGCACAGGGTTTCCTGTGGGTCTCTTAATTGCATGATAAGGGTAACTAGGTAAAAACTGCACAGGGATGCTTATTTTGAATTTTTTTCTAGCCATCAAAGACAGTTGTTAGGGGAGACTAGGAATAAACAGGGACGAAGAGGGAATCTACGTCGGTTCCCTATATTTTGTTGGGTAAAGCATAATTTCCTTGCCACAATCTTGCATTTTTCCTTGTTAATTATTATCCCCCCTATTATTTTAAATAGGGTCTCACTGTGCAGCCCAGGTTGCCCTCAAACTTAACAATCCTCCTGCCTCAGCCTCCTGAATGCTGGGATTACAGAGGATTGTCACTTTGCCTGGCATCAGACACGAGTCTGTTTTGTCACCTTCTTTCACAATTTTGGGGAGCAGCATCACACACATACAAAAACTAGAAGACCCTAACTTTGTTGGCATCCATCATTGAGAATGGATTACCTCTCAACACTCAAGCAGTTCCCAGGTGTCAATTACTAGAAGTCTGTACGGTTTTAGAGTCTGTGTTCCCAAGGTCGTGAGGAAAGGAGACTAGGGTGGTGCGGCCATTCCTGGCGCCTTCTGTCTCTGCGCCCCTCGCAGAGCTTCCCACGTTGGGCCCGAGTATCCGGAGGTTCACCACCTCCGTGGTCCGTCGCAGCCACTATGAGGAGGGCCCGGGGAAGAATTTGCCATTTTCAGTGGGAAACACGTGGCTTTGATGACTGTTGGATCTGGATTTGCTGCCCCTTTCTTTAGTGTAAGGCACCAGCTACTTAAAAAAATAAGTATGTTTAATTCACCCCTTTAACAGAGGAAGACTGTTTAAGAGATGTGATCTGAAAATTGTACTAAACTCTTGAACTCCTATACAGATAAGATTATAAATAAACTGATGACATAAAAAAAAAAGAGTCTGTGTTCCCAGAGCATTTGATCCTTGAGGCATCAATTTATTTTCAGAGTGACTTCATAGTCCTCATCTGCATTTTAAGATCCTTTATGAAAATCACTCAGAGATCACGCATAGTCCAAATCCCACCAAGCCCTCTCACACACAAATATATATATACATAAAAACACGACAATGAAAACGTACAGCACACGCCTGCATATTAATGCTTTTGAGAGAGAGGCTTATGGTCGCTCAGACTCCCTCACCAGCACAGCCTATCATCAATTCATGACCTCAGGGGAAGGGCTTCCTTGAAAGTCAGCCTCAAAGGAAGGGAGTAGAAAAATCCATCACTGATACCCCTGACAATTCAAATGAATAAAAACACAGGGTGGGTGTAACAAACCGTGTGATAGTCTGCATATGCTTTCCTAAGCATATATATACCTTCTGTTTCCATCCTGCTTAAAACTCAGAGAACGTCGCTTCAACTATGGTCTGAAGTCCTGAAGTTCTGCTGTTGCCCAGTAGATGGCGATGCTGAACCGAAAGCTGTCAGTTGCGTCATCACTCTGGAGGGCCTATGCTATTTTGCACCGCAAGTATTTTTTAAAAGTCATATAATTTCCCCCTACACTCTATGAAAGTGAGTATTTAAGAAGAAAAACAGGTACTTGAAGGATTGTTTTTCTATCCACTGTCTTCAGTCGAGAAATTTCATCACATGTGACGTTCCAGGAGGTTGCTATCAAAGTCCCAAAATACGAAAAGCATCTCGCAAGTCATCGACTTCATACAAGGGCTGCCGAGAAAGAGATATAAAATGAGTGCAATGGCTTCAAAATTGAGCTGGGGGAAGGGAAGGCATCTTAACCAAGCGGGTTAAGAGGAAAGTAAATTGGGACCAGGACCAGGAAAAAGAAGGGGAAATTCTGGCCTGGAAGGAACCCTGTCTGAGGGGAGGTCAACAGAAGGAAGACTTGTGAAGAAGTCGGTGAAGAGAAGGCAAGAGAACGGAGTCTGAGTGGAGGCTCTGCCCTGGGGAAAGACAGAAAAGAAAACTGGATTGTAGGAGCCCTCAAGTAGTCACCATATGAAAAATGAGTGATACAAATGAATATCTAAGAGGCTCCAGTCATGGGGTGGGGCGGGGCGGGGCGGGGAGGGGAGATACTCTTACCAAAAGAATGCGCCGGAGCTGTCTGGTTAGACGCACAGAATTTTCATGCAGTCCTTCCCAGGCTTTGAAAGTTCTTTCATGATTTTCTACAAATGTATTCCAGCAGTAAAAATAGTCTTAGAAGAAAAAAAAAATAAAGTAAGAAGGAGGTGTGTGTGCACGCACGCGTGCACATAACCACGGTGCGTGGCTGAAGGTCAGAAGTCAGAAGGTCAGAGGACAGTTCTTGAGACTTGCTTCTCTTCCACCATGTGGGGTTTCAGGGATTGAACTTAAGTCAGCAAGGCAAGTACCCCTCTGAGCCATCTAGCTGGCCCTCTTTATTATTGCTGTCACTATTATTATCATTAATGTCATTATTATTTGTCTGATAAGGGCGGGACGCAGGGATCTGTACACGCTGGACCAGAGTTCTGTCTCTGAGCGCACCCACAGCCCTCCCAACTTCGTTCCTCAAGTTCTGATCATTCTGAGACTGGTGCATACTCGTAATTCTAGCACTCAGAAGGCAGAGGCCAGAGAGTCGCAAGCTGAAGGCCAACCTGGGATAGTGAGTCCCTGTCTCAAAAAACCGAAGTAGTGCTTTTGACATCGAAGAGGAATTGAGAGCCCTCACGGAGCCCCCCCACCCCCCCCCCCCCCCGCTCACGATCCACACTCTGAGCTTCAGTTCAGATCGCCTTCTCCGGCGCACAACGCTCACCTTTGAAGGTCATGATCCCGATCTGGACCCCGGCCCGGTGCAGTCTCCGCAGCCCCTCAGGCTCAGCCTTGCGGTCTTCGCAGAAGTAGAGGCGCGCGGTGAAAATCCTCAGGCTGAGGTTGGGGTTCCATCTCAGAAACTCAGCCACGTGCCGGGCGCAGTCGTAGCAGGGGCTCCAGGAGGTGAACCAGGTGACGCGGTAACACCGGCCGGGGTCCAGGTCCCAGTCCGAGATGTAGCGTAGGAACAACAATTCCACGTGACAGCCCATCTGGAGAGAGACAGAGAGCGCCGGTGACGTGACAAGCATGCCCTCCCACCCAGGGCCACTGGGGATGCTTGCGGGGGAATGTCGCAACTGGCTGGCCTGGAACTTGATTTGTAGACCAGGCTGGTTTTGAACTCAGAGATCCTCCTGCCTCTGCCTCCAGAGTGCTGTACTGAGGTCAAAGGCGCGCGTCACCACACTCAGCAAACTGTTAAGAAAGCTCTTGCTGGAGCCAAATCTGTGTATTACATTGGCCTTGCTAGGTAAAGAAAGGCTGAGGATGGGACCAAGGACGATCAAATCAGTTGCGACTTGGAGAAGAATCCTCACACACCTTGCGGAGATTGCATTTGTGTGTAAAACTGCACATTGTCACTAGGTGGCGCCAGGACAATTTGTAAGGAGGGTTAGGACAGTGCCTGGAGGGAAAGCTTGTTTTGAGAGGTTAGAGTCTATCTTGGCGTACAAATGGGGAGCAATTAAATAATGTGTGTGTGTGTGTTATGTGGTCACCGTGACTGTGATAATTACAACCGTAGTAGGTCCACTTCCTATTGCTGAAAATCGTTAGTCTAAGACTATGAAGAAAGCTTTTTATTTTACTCAACTCTGTTCTATTTCCTTAGCAGTAAGTCGAGCTGTTGTAGTAAGCACTGTATGCGAAATACGAGAAAGGGCCCCTTGATAAAGCCATCTATAAATAAGATGTGTCGTGGCTCCAAGTAGGGAAGAGATTGTGTGTAAAATGGTGGTGTTGAGGTAAGCTACCCCATGAAAAGGTAGGCGGAAGAAGCTGCATAATAAATCGCCAACCTCACGGGCTCTTCCCTGGGAGTCCTGGAGATGCCCATAGGCATGTGGAAGCCAATCTGCAATTCAGTGAACTCTCGAGGAAACCCAGTTCTCTCAGGCAGCTGAAGGATTGACCCAATTACCCAACAGGCCGAGGCTTCTCTATGACTCATGAATGAAGCTCACCAGGATAGATGTGTTCTTTGTCCTCTGGTCTTTGTGATTAGGAGGAAACGAGATGATTTGGAAAAACAAGAGTTGAGTCGATGTCATTTCACCTAATTTTTTCCTCCTTGATTTTCAAAATAATTCTAAAGAAACGGTGTATTTTTCTCACTCAAGAAAGTACTTGAGAAAGAACCCAGCAGTGAGGGATTAAAGTGCTGAGGGGCTGGAGGTTGTTCGTGTGGAGCTCAGGGGTGGGGCGCTTGTCTGGCAAGGGCAGGTCCTTCATTTTATCCCTAGCACTGTGAAAATTAAAATCTGTTTATTTTTTTTCAAGACAGGGTTTCTTTGTGTAGCTCTGGCTCCCCTGGAACTCATTGTAGACCAGGCCGGCCTTGAATTCAGAGATCTGCCTGCTCTGCCTCCCAAGTGCTGGGATTAAAGGTGTGTGCCACCACCACTGGGCTGAAAAATAAAATAAAATAAAATAAAAAGTTTCCTACTTCAAAATGCTCTTACTTTTTTTTTTTTATTTATTTACTTTGGATTTTGCTATTTTTTTGACACAGGGTCTCACTATGTAGCCCAGGATGGCTTGAATTCATGGTAGTTCTCCTGTCTCAGCCTCCCAAGGGCTGGAACTACAGGCATGAACCACCATGTCTGTCTTTTTAACCTTAATGTTCTTTTTTTTTTTTTTTTTTTAGGGGAGAGCATTGGGTCCCCTGGAAGAGGAGTTATTGTTTGTTTTTGCGCCTTTCCTGGAACTCACTTGGTAGCCCAGGCTGGCCTCGAACTCACAGAGATCCGCCTGCCTCTGCCTCCCGAGTGCTGGGATTAAAGGTGTGCTCCACCACTGTCCGGCACCTTAATGTTCTTAAAGGTTATTTTTATTTAATGTGTATGGGTGTTTTACCTGCATGTGCCTGGCACCCTCAGAGGCTAGGGGAGAGCATTGGGTCCCCTGGAAGAGGAGTTATAGTTGGTTGTGAGCTGCCATGTGGGTGCTGGGAGTCAAGTCCAGGCCCTCCAGAAGAGCAGCAAGTGCTCTTAACCACCAAGCAGCCTCTCCAGCCCTCCTTCCTTCCTTTAGTCTTAAAGCAATTCAGAGGCTGGGGAAAGACAGGAGAGCGTGGGGACAATTCTTGTCATTGAAGGAAGGCGTGGCTTTAGGGTGCCCCGCATGACTGGGGAGGGGACTAACACCCTTCAGACCATGTCTAATCTGGGTGAATAGAATGTGAAAAGGACCTGAGGGAGCAGCTGGAGGCGTTAACCAAATAACCTGAATAAGTTCAGTGTGGTGGTGTACGCCTGCAATTACAGCGTGCAGAGGCAGGAGGATTGCCAGGGTGGGTCGGCTTGGGAGGATAGGTGTATAGGTGCTTGCTTTCTCTCCCTCTCTCTTTCTCTTCCCTCCCCCCAAATGTTGATGGAAGAGTTGTCCCCTCAGCACGTGACATCCACAGCTTGGTGTCGGTGCCACGCTTGGCCACCAACACCACTGGTACCTTGTTGCGAAGGTAGCCGAAATCCAGCGAGAAGGAAGTGGCGCTGTCCCTCCTCTTCACCACGTACAACAGGTAGGTCTCGTGCCGACCCTTAGCCCAGCGGACGTTTTTGAAGTGGTAAAGAAACTTCCTTCGCTTCATCAGGAGGCTGTGTGAACGAGAGAAGAAATTCAGGGCACAGCTTTTCTATCACCATGTTCTTCCTTCAGGTTTATTATTATTATTATTATTATTATTGCTGAAGATTGAACCTAGAGCTGTGTGCATGCTAGCTAGGTAGTTCACCACTGAGCTGCACCCCCATACATACTACTATCATAATTTTTTTAAAAATTATGATTATTTGAGTTAAACCAGAAAAGATAGTCTTGCTTCCTTTCCAGATACCTGAGACATGCTCAGCTTAAAATTCATCTGTCTTCCCAGCTTCAAACTGAGACCTATTGGGAGAGCCCTCACCCTATTTGGGTCCCCACGACAGCTGCCTTCTGCAACTGTCTTTAGCTGAGGATGACGTAAACTGATCTGGTCTCCAGTCTTATCACTGTGTTTTCAGCTTTTCCTCCTGTCTCCACCTCCGTATTCCACGTGGATCTCAAACTCCACATGGTCAAGAAGGAGTCCTCACACACCCACGGCCTGCCCCCTCCC
>CABHPQ010167127.1:0-40303 GCA_902168405.1 Peromyscus aztecus | reverse complement strand
TAATCCTAGCATTCCAGAGGCAGAAATCCATCTGTTCAAGGATATAGCCAAGCATGGTGACTCATGCCTTTAATCCCAGAAAGCAAGTCTTTAATCCTAGGGAGGGATGGTAGAAAGCAGAAAGGTATATAAGGCGTGAGGACCAGAAATTAGCAGCATTTGGCTAGTTAAGCATTTGGCTGGTTAAGCTTTTAGGTTTTGAGCAGCACAGTTCAGCTGAGAGCCATTCGGATATGAGAACACAGAGGCTTCCAGTCTGAGGAAACAAGATCAGCTGAGAAGTTGGCCAGGTGAGGTTAGCTGTGGCTTGTTTTGTCTCTCTGACTATCCAGCATTTCACCCCAATAACTGGCCCTGGGTTTGATTTTATTAATAAAGACTCTTTAAGATTAATGCTACAAGGAAGTCTTTAATTTCTTTCTTTATTTCTTCCTTAACTCGTTGGTGATTCAGTTGAGCTTTATTCAGTTTCGATGAGATTGTAGGCTTTCTGTATTTTTTATTGTTGTGGAAATCTTACTTTAAACCATGGTGGTCTGATTGAACTCAGGAGGTTATTCCAATTGTTTTGTATCTGTTGTGATTTGCTTTGTGGCCAAGTATATGGTCAATTTTAGAGAAGGTTCCATGGGGAGCTGAGAAGAAGGTATATTCTTTTTTGTTAGGATGGAATATTCTGTAGATATCGATTAAGTCCATTTGAGTCATAACATCAGTTAAGTCCTTTATTTCTCTGTTAAGTTTCGATTTGGCAAATCTGTCCGGTGGTGAGAGTGGGGTGTTGAAGTCTCCTACTATTAATGTGTGGGGTTTTATATATGATTTAAGTTTTAGTAATATTTCTTTTATATATGTGGGTGCCCTTGTGTTTGGGGCATAAATGTTCAGGATTGAAACTTCATCTTGTTGGATCTTTCCTGTGATGAGTATGTAATGCCCTTCTTGATCTCTTTTGATTGATTTTAGTTTGAAGTTTATTTTGCTGGATATTAGGATAGCTACACCCGCTTGCTACTTATGACCATTTGATTGGAAAGTCTTTTCCCAGGTAGTATCTATCTTTGAATTTGAGGTGTGTTTCTTGTATGCAGCAGAAAGATGGGTCCTGCTTTTGTATCCATTCTGTTAGCCTGTGTCTTTTTATAGGTGAATTAAGTCCTTTGATATTAAGGGATATTAATGACCAGTGATTGTTCATTCCTATTATTTTTTTTGGTGGTAGTGTGTGTGTACTTCTCTTCTTTGGGGTTTACTGCTGTGGTATTATCTATTGCCTGTGTTTTCGAGGTTGTATCTGACTTCCTTAGGTTGGAATTTTCCTTCTAGTGCTTTCTGTAGGACTGGGTTTGTGGATAAGTATTGTTTAAATCTGGCTTTGTCTTGGAATGTCTTGTTCACTCTGTCTATGATGATTGAAAGTTTTGCTGGGTATGTTAGTCTAGGCTGGCATCCATGGTCTCTTAGTGTCTGCATTACATCTGTCAAGGTCCTTCTGGCTTTCAAAGTCTCCATTGAGAAATCGGGTGTTATTCTGATGGGTTTGCCTATATAAGTCACTTGGCCTTTTTCCTTTGCTGCTCTTAATATTCTTTCTTTATTCTGTATGTTTAGTTGTTTAATTATTATGTGATGAGGGAACTTTTTTGGGGGGTCTAGTCTCTTTGGTGTTCTATAGGCTTCTTGGAATCCATGGCTGATATGTAAAATTAAATTAAATTATAAAATTAAAAAAAATCATCTACAAAGAACTATTAGCTGCTGAAACCTGCAAATGATTTGCTTTTTAAAATCTATATTTAGACTTGTCATCTATTGAAAAACACAAAAACCTACTCTCCTTAATTGTCACTCATCTTCAACAATTCCATTGTGTATTTTAGCATAAAATTCAGCTCCTCGAATCAAGTAAACTGTCATAGAAAGACATTTTCTGCTATTTCAGAATTTCTATAATTTTATATCCAAAACATTTACACAGCCAAGTATTTTCCCTTTGAATGGTTAGAACAATATCACACTCAGATTCAAATCAACTTATTTCCACATGAGTTCATATAAACAGACACAATAAGATCTCTCTCCCTTTCTTTTTTCTAACACAGTCTTAGTGGGCTATTTCCTTTATTCATTCCTAATGAGGATTGGTGTGTGTATGTGTGTGTGTGTGTGTGTGTGTGTGTGTGTGTGTGTGTGTGTGCATGCACATACATTCTTACTTGTACACTTTACCATAACCATTTCTGAATAAATGTGTATGTTATTCCCTGCATTTTCTCACCATAATATGGTTACCCTAAAAAATAAAGGACAAATGTGAGCAACATTTCTATTGTTCTACAGACTACTCTTGGAGAGTATGAATAAAATCTAAGATTTATTTTTATGGTTACTATTCTCCAGTGTGGAGTCATTATCAGCTATTGTCTTTTGTTCTCCCACTCAAAAGCTTTTAAAAGGTAATGTCTTCTACCCATAATCATGAAGATATTTTAGAAAGAACCCTCAGGGGTATATATGTATCACCATTAACTTTCATTTTATTAGAAATCAGTCTGCATATAGTTCTTTGGTATTGGCTATGTTAATAAATTGGTGATAATATTCTTCATCAGTACCTCATTATGTGTATAACCATTTATTCAGTAAGGCAGTTTGCTTAGAAAGTGTTTAATTGAAGGAGTCTAATATTGAATGTGGATACGGCACTGAATCTTTGTCCTTGTTGCTGGTACCATTGCATTTAGCTCATTTTTTAACTATGAAATGAGAAGCAGAAGAAAATGAAATATACATTTTGTACAGGATTTTTACCACTCTGAAGGGCATCATGGAATATATGTATATAAATATATTATATATATAATATATTATATATATAAAATTAAATACTATGTAGAATAAACATTTTAGAACTGTGTGTGCTGTTTGATATAATTTAGGTGGTAATGGATGCCCAGACTTACCAAAGCACTGCTCAAGGGCACAGATCTGTTTGTCAAAAGATACATCTAGAACTATTTTAACTTCTAATAAAGTCTTCTTTTAAGAAGTATGCTAATCTTTCTGCTTTATAAATATTAGATCAAAAGTCTTTCTCCCACATATCATCTAAAGATAATTTTAATGTTTGGAACTAGCCCTTTTTTCTCCAGTATAAATATTTGCTCTTTCTTACATTTTACTCTTAAAAGGTTGTTTCCAGATCATTCACTCTTCTCAATGCATTTTTCTGGATATTCTCCAGTTAATGATTAACCACTTCCAGAACTGAAGGGCCTGAACTTCATAATATATTTGAAAGTAAGTATTAACTGTATTTCATGCATATTTTTGAAAAAAAAATACCAGCAGTTTACCTCAGCATTACAATTATCAGTGTAATTTCTTTTGCATGAAATGCAAAATTCTTTGTACACTATGTTCTGTAAAAAACTCAAATTGGTTCTTAAAATCAAAATGTTATAGATTTGCTTCTTTATTCAACTACAAAATAAAGAGAAAGATTTTACTGGAATGTTATATGGTAAAATTTAAAATAAACCACAGAAATCTCTGAGAACTAGATACTTGATCCATTCCAGATTTTGTTCAAAATAAATATGACTTTATTTTTTCATGTACTTGTGTAAAATAACATGATCATGTATTACAATAACACCTAGCATGTATATATCTAACATACCCTGTATTACAATGACATCTAACAAGTTATATTACAATAGAGATTACATGTCTTTGACAGAATTCAATTTGCAATCTGTCTATATTCACATTTTACATTTTAAATTCTTTATTGCTAATGGAAAAGAAACACAACATCATTTTTGGAAAAGCTACCTGTTATTGGTGATACACAAACATGATAAGAATATAAACCCACTCTCATCTGTTAAAAACAGGAACCATAAGGATGGTATTTTAAACCATGATAAAGTTTAAAATTTATATTGATTTCATCTTTTATGGAGTCCTTCATCTTTCTAAGAATTTCTACATATTATATCCTAACTTTTTGTTCTTAAGCCTCACCTCAACTGTTTCATCTTTGCCAGCAAGTAATTAAATAAATACTCATAAATGAAAATAACAGCTTTTACCTGATATGATCATTTCATCATTTCATTTCAAGGGTCTTTTCACTTTTAGCTCATTTCCTGCATATTAGGAATGATGTCACCAGCAATGTGAAATGAACAAACAGCAAAACTTAAAAAGAGAAAGCAAATGGTTTATGACTTTAATAGACAAACAGCTGTTCCTTCTCTCTCTGTAGAACGAACTAAGTATATCTATTAAAATTCAAACTTAGCAATCAATACTTTTAATCCACAAACCCTAAACATTGTTTAATGTTTTGTTTGTCATTAGTTACAATGTGCTTGAGAATACTGTGGAACATGTGCCTTCCATCTAGCTGTGTATAACTTGGATATTCCAAACAAGAACAAGTAGAGTAGACAAGGCAGAGAGACAACTCACTCTTTTCAAGATCGTCAGGGACCACATCAGTGATTCTTGTCTGGAAAGATAATGAGGATCAAGAGCTCCAAATCTCTTCCTCAAAAATGTGAGTTCTACATCAAGTGCTAATTGATTCTTACAATTCAATAAAGAGTTACTAATGCCCTAATTAAAATTTCAACAGCAATTTTCCCAAAGAAGATATGCAGATGATCAACAAGAATTTATAAAGATGGGCAAGTCTTCCTTCAGTGTAGAAAACATCTTAATTGTTATGATAAAAATGACAAGTAATAACAACTGTTGGTGAGGATGTGGATAAATTATAAGAATGGAATTGCTTTTGAGAAAGTAAAATGAGTCAGATACTTTAAAATTATCTGCCAATTTTTCAAAAAGAGTAAATATTTAGATAACATTTGACTGACACTTCATTTCTTCCAGAGAAATAAAAATAAAATGTCTACTCAACAATAAGAACACCAAATATTCATGGAAACAACTCATTGAATTAAAAAAAAAAAGGTCAAAGGATAGGCAGGTTGTGCTGTGTGTATTATCAATAGAAAAATACTATTAGTAAAAATAATTTAGCAATTGTACATTATGACATGAATGTATTTTATGATATATTGCTAAATAAAGCCAGTCACAAATGAGCATGTATGTAATAATTTCTGCATATCAAACATTCAATGAAAACAAATAATGGTATAAAGTAGATTAATATTGACCCACTGCTAGGGACTGAGAGAAGAGTGTTCCCTACTGAATATGAGATGCTTCTGAGGATCATAAAAAAATTCTAAACCGGAGTGTATGATGTCTGGATAACTCTGTGAATACTCTAATTGTAAATTGTATAGTTTGAATAGATAATTTTAAGATATATAAATTTTAATTCATTAAAGTTGTAAAGAGACAACCACATTAACATAAACTTATGTGCATTTCAATATTTTTATACACATCAATAATGCTTGGTATACATTATAAAATTCTATTATAAATAAATATCATTCCTGTATCTTGAAAATGATTACATTTGAACACACTTAAATGAGTAGATACAAGAATTGTTTTGTTTGGGGTATATTTTATAACAAAGCAAAATAGAATATATTATATTGCAGTAAAGTATTTCTATAAAAACCTTTTGATACAATGTGGGAATGATATATTAGTAAATATTTTTTTTTTGTTTTTTTGAGACAGGGTTTCTCTGTGTAGCTTTGTGCCTTTCCTGGATCTCTCTCTGTAGACCAGACTGGCCTCTAACTCACAAAGATCTGCCTGGCTCTGCCTCCCGAGTGCTGGGATTAAATTTTTAACTGAGAAAACTATAATTCAAAAATTAACAATGATGAGCTTAAGGGTGAATAATATAGGAAACCACCTAGCAGCCCATAGAGTTACCGGACAACTATTTAATTAATTGCACTTTGGTATGAATAAATAATCAAAGTTCAGCAGTAACTTTTAGTATATATCTTTATTGAGGCATTCTCCAGGTAACAAATTATTGTTCAAAATGTCAATTTCTAGATTTCATTATGTATATTTGTAACTTTAGAGAATTTTAGGGAAGGAAAAGTTAATTAAATTATTTACTTTTTTGTCAACTTGACACAGAGTCATTTGAATAGAGAGATTCTCAGTTGAGAAAAGCATCTATAATATTGGCTTATTGGCAAGATTTTCAGGCATTTTTTTTTATTAATTATTGATGTAGAAGAGCCCTGTTCCTCATAGCTGGTGCCTCCCCTTGGCATGCAGTCCTAGTTTGTCTGAGTAAGCCATGAGCAGCAATAATGTGAGCAGCACCTTTTCACTATATTCCTTCAGTTCCTGACTCCAATTTCCTACCTTGTGTTCCTGCCCTGACTTCCTTCAATGGTGAAGAGTGATGTGGAAGGGAAAGTTAAATAAACTCCTTCTTCTTCAAAATTCTTTTAGTTGTGATTTTTTATCACAGCAATAGAAATTCCAAGACACTTGCCATGCAGCTCCCAGGGTTTGCATGCATGGGACTCTTCATTCAAAAAACTTAAGCGTTTCATATGAAATAGCCTACAGTTGTTCTTACCACGGATCATAATGTCAACGTCGAAGAAACTTACTTTCCTTTTTTCTTCCTTCCTTACTTTCTTCTTTCCTTCCTTCCTTCCTTCCTTCCTTCCTTCCTCCCTCCCTTCCTTCCTTCCTTCCTTCCTTCCTTCCTTCCTTCCTTCCTTCCTTCTTTCCTTTCTTCCTCCCTCCCTCCCTTCCTTCCTTCCTTTCTTTCTATCTCTCTCTTTCTTTCTTTATTAAGGAATTTTTAATTCATTTTACATACTAACCACAGATCCCCCTTTCTTCCCTCCTCCTGGCCCTCCAGTCTTCCCCTCCAAGCCACCCTCATGCGTTCAAATTCCATTTAGATATGTTTAAAAATGCATCCAGGACCTCCAAAGGCTACACCGGAGTCAATCAGATAATTGAGATGTATTTAAAAGATCTTTAAAACATATCCAAATAACTATTGATTCTTTGTCACTAATTAAAATATTAGAAGGTTTTTATTGTCTATTGACTGATTATATATGACTCAATGTAATTATGCATGAAGGCTTGGAACATTTATATGATGTAAAATGCAAGAAGTCTCATGAGGCAAATACTTTAGATTGGATTTCTAGATTGTTAAATGTAGATATTCCAGTATTTAGGAAATATATTATGGGCTTACAAGTTCAGAGAGCCTTAGAGCTGAGAAAAAGATTAATGTGATGGACTATAATTGTTTGAAAGTAGGGTCATGAACTTTTGGTTAGATAATGTGCCCATATATTCATTAAGTCTCAGAAATGATTATATAATGTGATTATATGAAAGGATGGGATGCCAGATAAAGTTCTCAGGGAGATTTTTAATGATATTCCCAAGACATTAGATACATTTTAGCCAACAACTTGTAAATCAAGAACTTCAACTCAAGTCATCTCTGAGAATAAACTTATTTTTTATTAGTCTGTATCAAAATTCCATTTTAAAATGCAATGTTCAAATCTTCAATTATTCTCAGTAATGGTAGTATTATCCAGACAGTAGACCCAGGTCATATGAGGTCTTTTTCAGGGTAATACAATATCTGACATTAAAATTTTAATGTGTTGTTTCTGGTGAGATGCCTTAATGCTTAAGAGCACTAGATGCTCTTCCAGACAATCCAGGTTACTTTGGTTCCCAGAACACACAGGGAATCTCAGAACTATCTTTGTCTCTTGTTCCAGAATATCCAATGCCCTCTTCTAACTCCCTGGCCACGAGGCATGCAAGTGCTGCAGAGGCAAGTATGTAAGCAAAATGCTCATATGCATATAAGAGTAAATGTTCTTAAAAATGTAAGAGTAAGAGTAAATGTTCTTAAAAATATGTGTCACAGAATGTAGAAAGTATTTTTTATTCTTAGCAAATTTGGTTATATACAAATTAATATTTTCTGATAAATTCATTTTATTGTACATATCAGTGTTTATATACATTTCTGTGTATATGCACTATATAAAACACACACTAAATTTCAGTGATTAAATATACTTTTAAAACAGGTATCAGATAATGCTGAGTGACTGCTGATCCGATGATTACTTCTCATTATCATGGGTATAAACTGTACACAGTTTCAGTTATATATTTTGTTGAATGTAGATTCACTTTCAAAAGTATTGAGTAATATGACTATTATAAACAAAATGAATGCATTATTGGAGAGAATTATATTTTCATGTATTTATTTATGTTTTAAACTTCTTGTCTAACTGGAACTCCATTTTAAACCACTGTGTCACAATCTTCCTCTCCAACTTCAAGCCACCATTATCTACCATTCTACATGTCTTTTAGCTATGTCCAAAGTTCTTAGTAATTGTATTTGTTCTTATAAGTAAAATCATGCAGGATGGATCATTCTCTTCTTGGTTTATTTCACAGAGTCCAATACCCTCCATGTCAACACAAATCAAGTTATGATTTTCTTGTTAAGTACGAGTAGTGATCCCCTAGTGTGTATGTGTATAATATTTCTTTATTCAACTCTTTGTTGGTATAAACCATGACATGACATAATGAACACTGAAGTGCAGATTTTTCTTTCAGAAACAGATTTTGTGTCTCTTAATACATAACCATATATGGAGTGCTAGATAATAGTAGTTTACTGGATAATAGTAGGTCTACTATTATTTTTGAGAACACTTCATATGTAGATTTAGTTTCCATCTGAAAATATATAAATAGGTCTCTCATGCTTCTGCATTCTTACCAACACTTCATATAGTCTTGTTATTTTTTTGACAGTAGGCATACTAACAGTAGTGGGAAGGCATGTCATCCTGGTCATCCTGGTTGTGATTTATATTTCCTTCTTGATTGGTCATACTAAACATTTGTTTGTCATTTTTTTTTTGGCTATTCATTTTTTGAGGAATATTGATCCAGATAATTAGCCCATTTTTAACAATGATAATTGTTTTCTTAATAGTGAAGCATCCATATTCCAAAAGAACTTCTATGAGAAGTGTGGTTAAATATTTAAACAGAAGAAAAGAAACTGTAGGACTACTAGGAGAAAACTCTTCCTTATTAGAAGGAAACCCTTCTGTGTATCGATCACAGCAGGCCTTTCTTCCTTTTATTGACTATAACACACGAGGCACAGATCCAACGTTGAACAGACACATAGAACTACATCACAGTAAAATACTCTGCGCAATAAATCAGTCAAAAGCCAGACTGCAGCCCAGGGCTTCGGAGAGGCTAGCTCACAGGGAGGGACCATGGGAGGGACACATGGATAGCCCAGCAAAGTAGAAGTGGATGGGATCTGCATGAGCGGGCTGGGAGTCGGGGGGAGTGGTGGAGGGCAAGGAATAGGGTGTGAGAACATAGGGAAATGGGAGGGTCAAACTGGAGCAGGGACAGAGTGGGAGATACCGTGATAGATGAAGATAACATGGGAGTGGGAAGAGGCAGGGTGCAGGGGAAAGCTCTCAGGAATCCACAGGGATGATCCCACCTTGGACTGAGGGCAGTGATCGAGGGGGTGCCTGGACTGGTCTACTCTGGTGACCGGTCTAGTGAATACCCTAACTGTCATCATAGAGCGTTTATCCAGTGACTGATGGAGGTGGATACAGGGATCCTGAGCTGGGCATCAGGCCGAGCTCCGGGAATCCAATGGATGGGAGAGAGGAGGGATTCTGCGGGCAGGGGACTTCCAGATCATGTTGGGAGGACGTGCAGAGATGACCAGCCCATGAACTGTGGGACTAGTGGCTGTGGATCCATCCCTGGTGCATGTGCAGGCTTTTGGGAGCCCAGAGTCTGAGGTATGGCACCTTGGTGTGGCGGGAAAGGCTTGGCCCTGCCTCAGCTAGGTGTGCTGGGCTCTACTGACTCCCCATGGGAGAACTTGATTTGGAGGATGTGGGGATGTGGGGTGGCTTGGAAGGGAGGGCTGGGGGGGGGTGGGAGGAGGGAGGAAGTGGGATCTGTGGGTGGTATGTAGGGTGAGTAGAAAATTTCTTAATAAAAAAATGAAAAAAAAAGAATAATGGAATATTACGGTCAAAAAATAATTTCTATAATACTTCTTGTCATTACTCCCTTACTCATTACTGAAAAAATAAAATATGACCCAACTAAGTGCTATCTTTCAAAAATACACTTTAAGTGTCAAAAAATTGATTGATTGCTATGAAAAGAAATATATATATATATACACACATGCAATATAATGACAGTAGAATGAATGCTTGAATACACAAAGGATTAGCTGTGATGGGAGGAACAGCATAGGTACAGAAAAGTACTTCTTGAGAAAAAATGTACAGTTCAACAGCAAGACATGCATCCTGATGAGTAAATCATCTAACATGGGCAAGGCTGGGAAAATTAACATAAAGGCATGTATGTATATATATATGAAATTATATTTGAAACTTGAATCCTCTTATCACAGTATTTTCTACAATTGCTAAAAATAGTATCATTAACGGTATTGAAAGCAACACAAACCTCGAATTCCACATGGTGTTTGTCAAGCACTGTAGCCTAGTATTCTGGATACCTAGTGTTTTGAAGTGTAGGTGGATCATATGGCAAGCCAGAAAATAAATCTTAATACACTCCACAATAACTAAATAATAAAGAAAGGGAGGGTATTTTTGGTACAATAGAATTGATTTAGGAAATGATAATCACAAAAAATATTTTAGACTTTCCTAAATCAATTGGGAATCACAGTGCTAAGCAACCTAGCAAGCAAGAACTGTATAAAGGAAATTATCAAACATTTCAATTTAAATTAATATAGATATGTTAAATATCATAGGGTAAATGTAAAATGACCTACCTTAGTCAAATCAGACTTTTATAATAAATTATAGCTGAAAGATACACTAAGAACATCAACTTTGTGTTTTTGCTAAACACAATTGATTTTAAAAATACTAATTCTACAAAAACTTGCTTTTTGACAATGACTAAGTCTTTTTCTGTAGGACACAGGCTTTGTGTTGCCAGCACTTCAGGCCTATCCTCCCCTGTGGATGTGTTTACCTTAGATGATACTGTCTTTCAGGATAATTGATGTATTGTGGAAAATTCTTTATTTGTAGTTCAGTTTCTGTTACTGTTATGGATGCCCTTGCCAAAATTATTTTGGAGGTGGAAGGTTTTTGTTTTTTTTTTTTGTTTTTGATTTTGTTCTTTCAGTTACAGATCATGAGTCATCTTTGAGGGAATCAATGTTAGTAACTCAAGGCAGGAATCTAGAGGCAGGCCCTGGAGCAGATTCCATGGAAAAGCTGCTTACTTATCTGCTCTCTGGTTCATTTTTAATTTCCCAGTCCCAACAGAAATGGTACTGTCCACAATAGACTTGGCCATCCTACTTCAGGTAGCAGTTAGGGAAATGTCCCAGAGTTATGTCCACAGTCCTACTTGATGGAGGCAGTTGCTCATTTGTTCTCTCTTCCTAGGTACATCAAGTTGACAACCTAGATTAACCTTCACAACAGTCACAACCATGAGATGAGATAACTCACCCTTCTGCTCTCCCCTACCACGTGCAAAGTCCCTGACATGTTGCTCTTAGGAACTTGCAAAGAACTGGGGAAAGAGTCAATTATACTTGAAGGAGGTTGAATCTTAACAATGTATTCTAGAATGCACTCTCCCTTGTTTTCTCATGCTTCTTGGGTATGTTGTTCTATTAATACAATATTAATAAAACGTTATCCCATATGCTATAAGAAATTATGCCTAGGACAGTATGTAGAAGGAGGAAAAAAATTCTATGCTGCTTCTCAATCTGTGAGAGGCTATCTGGTACCTGTCTGTGTGTCCACCACTCTTCCAGAATGGAGGCAACTTCTGAGTTTATTACCACAAAAGTTAATGTTGCCATAGACTGCCAGATAGTTTGATGTGAAACATCAAGGAGTGGGGGAAGTTTCTTCTAAAGCAGCAGAGTTTTTAAAAGTCTAAACATAAGGAGATTGTGAGGTTTTGAGTGATACAAATATATACAAGAAAAAGACAGAGAGAGTAGTTAGGTCACAATAAAAATCTAGAAAAATTGAGATGTGTAGCAGATGACAGGTAAAATACAGAAGGTGGGTCTAAGACATGGTTATTGGGTAATAAAAGACTTGCAACCGTGGCTGATGGCCTGATTTTATGCTCAGAAAGAAAGAGACAATGGGGGAATTAACAAATAAATCTCAAAGAGTTGGTAATGTTTCTGTCATTTTCTTGGAGAAGTGTGTTAGCGTAGGTGCTGATGAAAATAAGTCTGTAGATTTAGAGATAGGAAAGTGAGTGCACAATACCTGCTTTTCGCTTCTTCTTCCACAGATAAATTTCCCACCACATACACCAAGGTTTTGGATGAGAATTTAGAAGGATGGGGGCACTTCATCTTTAGAAAATAGAAAAGTTGACTAGGAATATGGAAGAATATTGGCAGATAATGTTAAAGATAATGCTGATGTTAGAGAAGGAACATCCTCAGTGATGCTTAAATGTAAGAAAAAGGAAAAAATGTTCTTTCAGTAGTTCTCCCTGTTTGGGAATGTTGGAGATTAAGTATGGTCCAAGAACTTGAAGTAAAAAAATTCAATAAAATTCTGTACTTGAAAAATTGTTAAAAGGTATAGATGACTAAATAGTTGGGGGGATCTTCCTAAAGATAAAATATTTAATGGCAGTTACTCACAGAGGAATGCAATGGATAAAAAAGGAAAATGTGCCAAGATAAAAGTACAGGGTTACTACTATCATTTGCCATCAATGATAGGCTAGAAAAGGTGAAGGCAATCAATAATGGAGTTTGAGGTTTTACAGAAGGAGATCCAGTAGTGGATCTGAGAGCACAGACGGGAAAATTAAAAGGCAAAGGTCAATGTGGGTGGGATTCTTAAAGAACAGGTGAGGT
The DNA here is from genome assembly GCA_902168405.1 of Peromyscus aztecus. Classification (NCBI taxonomy): domain Eukaryota; kingdom Metazoa; phylum Chordata; class Mammalia; order Rodentia; family Cricetidae; genus Peromyscus; species Peromyscus aztecus. The sequence goes on along the minus strand of CABHPQ010167127.1, from coordinate 27,363 downwards.
ATATCACCTACATGTGTGATAATCACAGATAGGAAAGTCCCAAAGGCTATTGACATTAATGGTGGGAAGAAATCTCTTTACAAAGCCCAAACAGTGGATGACTTGGAAGGGATGGCCTAAAAGTCAGGGAGTAATGCATGAGCATCTGAAAATAGATTTATCTGATGTTGAGTCCAAAAGAACAAGAGTTTCTCCAGTAAGAAAGTAGATAGGCAAAGCATCAGCCACTTACCTGTGGTGATGTTTCTGGTCCTATTAGTTCATTTTGAAAAGAGAAGAATGTAACGACCTTTTAAAAAATCAGAGGTGAGAAACAGTGGAAGAATATTTTTTCTGCTTTGTTTGAGTGTGTCTGCACTGAGCAGCAAATATATATTTCCCTGAAAATGTAAATTGCATGTAACTTAAGTAAGAGATAGTATTGGAGGAATGTTTATAACATTGGTGAAGAAGTCTCTTTCACAGTTAGAATCATTTAAACTCAAAGACAAAGCAAGGACATTGAAAACAATTACAGAACAAATAAACTTCATTCTTACTGATCTAAAATTAGTGAGCTATAAATGGCCCCATTAACAAAACACAGTTTTGTCATTATTGCAATTGCAAAAAGCATATTTATCAAGTGTCATTAATTTACATGATTGTTTGTCAAGTGGATGAGTCATAAATTTAGGTGCACTCAAAACGCAAACACATCTCCCAGTAGGGGTCAAGGAGCAGAGCATGAAAAACTAAATTAAACTTCATCTCTTCTTTCTAACAAATTTTAGCTCTGTATTAACAACTGAGCCTGCCGTTTTGCTCAAGGCCATCCGGATTCTGCAGATACACACAAACACACAGAAAACACAGCAATCCCACAGCATTCCTTAAGCTGCTGCCCTGTAAGCATTGTTATACTGGAAATTGTAGATTATGGTACCATATAAATTTGCTGTTGTCTAAGTTAATGATTTGGGTCACGCTGATTGAATGGAAGGAGAAAATAAAAGTGATTAGAGAAGCAAATAAGATGAAATCACTAATATAAGTAGAAGGTTTCAAATTCTATTTTGCTGTTTGTCTTCTTGCACAGGACACACATTCATATTAATATAGGATATACCAGATGCTCATTAAGTACCATACTTGCAAGAATTCCTCTATTGAAAATGTAATTTTGTTTATACTAGTAAATACTATTAAAATGTATTTTCAAGATGTGGTTTGGAATTGTATGCATCAGATTAAGGTGGCTGACTCCTAATTGGTGAGGAAAAAGGGAATAGTGCATTTTAGAATCTTTGAATAGAGATTTCCACAAATTCAGAGAGATAATTCAGAGCCATGATGTTTTGGCTAGATGAGTGGTTGAAATCTAAGGAGATACCTGAATTAAAATTATTAAAATTATTCTTACTTCAGCATTATATCTTATTAATAACAACAAACCATTTTTAATATATGGTACTATACATGAGGAAGTATATTGCATGTGTGTTTTTTGCCTCCTGTTCATCTATACTCTTCATTGTACACTAGGGTCTTTGTGTGTGTGTGTGTGTGTGTGTGTATGTGTGTGTGACTATGGGCTTTTGTGTATGTGATGAAGGCCTGTGTGCACATACAAATGAAAGACAGATAAGCATGTCTAAAGTCCTGGTCTGTCATTTTGCATATCTTCTGATTTTAAAGAAGTGCACTTTCTCCTGTTGTTTAATGATTAGAAAAGAGCATTTGATTTTCCAAATGTATTTATTAGCATTTTGGAGGAGAGTCTTCAATTCCTTTCTTTCCACTTTTTAAAAAATTATCATTACTTAGTTCTCACTTTCCATGTTACTTAGATAGATTCAAAAAATACATATATATATTCATACATATTATACATACATATATGTTCACACACACATATATATATATATTCATGCACATATATGTCTATATATCTATATATATATATGAAGAGATACACATAAAACTCATGAAGTCCAATGTGACGAACTGGAGCTCGGTCAATGGTTGGAAGAAAAAGTTTCCCAAAGCCCTAAACTTCTTTGTAAAAGTCCCTGGAAGTCTAGACACACATTTCTAAATCTAAAGACATAATTGGTATGCTGGCCCAATGCTGAAGTGCTCTCATGTTAGAATTGGGAAATAAAGCATTTCTAAAACAAAATGGAATGGTGATGGGGCCTTTGGTAAGGAAAACCTCAGCAAAAAAGGAATGACTCAGAAAGCAAAGCCATCTGGCTTAACTAATAAACAGCCAGAAAGGGACTTGTCTGATGCCATGGCTGAGCTTTTTGAAAGCATTTGTGAATAGTTCATGTGATGTATTAGTTTCCTAGAGTGCCCATAATCAGATAGTTTAAAACAAGAGAAATATATTCCCTAAAAGTCCCTTCCTTTCTGCAAACAAGGGTGTTAAGATTACACTCTCTGAAGGTTCTGTGATAACCATTCCTTGTTTCTGGACGGTTTCTGAGGAGTTCCCAGCTCTCTCAGTGTCCCTTGACATGTCGCACGAGACATGTCACTTCAGTCTTTGCCTTTCTCTATGTCTTCCATCTGTTTGCCTATAGATACCAGAGGTTGAATAATGGCCTACTCCAGCCAGATATGGGGTCATGTTATGTTGATCAGACTTACAAAGCCTTTATTTTTAAATATAGGCACAACAGGCTGTGAGTGGTGCCTATTTTCGACAGGGCACACAATTCGGGCCACATCTGACAAGAGAACCTCAGAATTTTGTTGAGTGATTTGTATTTATGCCATTTATATTGCCCCTTTGCCTAACTATTTTAGATTTTTTTCATTTATTATTTTTTTCATATTTAATTTAGAAGCATCTCCATTACAATCTAGAGGTAAGAACAATTGTGAAGGAGTGTGAAAAAGCAACTTTTTAAAAAAGCAATGAATTGAGAGAAAACAATAAAAGGTTGAAGTCTACTCTTGGCTTTCTAACACACTTATTGTCTCCTATGTTTCTCGGTGGTATTTTACCATAACGAATCATATCACCTGTGCTATGCTTTTCCTTACTATTATTTACTAGCTCTCAGCATTTCTCCATCACCATATTATTTCTTTTATAATTGGTTTTTACCTTTGGGCAACTTTCCAAGAGTATACTTTTCTGAAAGTGCAAATATGTGTTTCTGCCAAACATGAAAAATTGAGAATCATTTATAAATTAACAATTAAATTCCTCTGCAAAAGGGCAGCATAAACATAGATACAAAAACAGGTACATATTTCATTCATACAGTTCCAAATTCTTGGCCTGGGCAGTTTTCATCAGCTCTCTTGGCATTCTGGCAATTTATCTTCCAAAGATACTGAAGCCGAACATTGACTTTATCCCCAGAATGAGAGATCAGTGTTAATTTCCATTCACGCAGAATAAAAGACTTGGCAGCGGTAACTCGGTGTTCCTGACTGGCATCATTTTACTCTTTACCATCATTATTTAACATTTTCTAACGTGCTCCATGCTCTGCACATCTTTGACCTGACCACATCCTGCATTATTTTCAAGGACTTCATTGTTCCTACCTTACACAGAAGCTGGAAACTGCAAGGCAGGGGTTTCATTTCCTGTCCATCAGTCTTTGAACCCTTTCCTGTCCCTTTCTCCTCCTAGTTTCTCCTCCAAAGGTATAGAATCCTCCATAGCTTTAAAAAAACTTCTATAAGTGAAACCACAAACACATGGTCCAAATCGAAGTTACTAAATCTTTTTTCTACTCTCCTCTCTCTCAATAACAAGCAAAATATAAACTTATCCTTCTTTGTATGTTCCCTCACGTTATGTCTTAGTTAATTTTCTACCACTATGATATACTACTACAGGCTTAATTTATAAATGGAGTGATGCTGCTAAGTGCATGATTCAGGACTTAATTCACTTGCTTCTCAAGTATGAAGACTGAGCTTAGATCCTCAGAATTCATGTAAGCTGGGCATAGTGGTATGCTCTTGTAATCCCAGTACTGGGGATGTGGAGACAGACAATCTCTGGAGCTAATTGGCCAGCTGGTCTGGACAAATCAGTTCAATGGAGACTTTCTTTTTTGTTTTTGTTTTTTTGTTTGTTTGTTTTTGTTTGTTTGTTTGTTTGTTTTTTGGGGGTTTTTTTTGGAGCTGAGGATCAAACCCAGGTTCTTGTGCTTGCTAGGCAAGCACTCTACCACTGAGCTAAATCCCCAGCTCCTCAATGAAAACTTTCAAAAGTGATGGAAAACAATTGAGATTGTTGCTTGATTTACACCTCTGGTCTCCATATGCACATACACACGTATGTGTATACATGAACCAGTATGCAACACACACATTCACACTAATGAATTCGTTTTTCATGGTTTCAGAGGCTGGGAAGTTGATTATCAAGGAACAGGCATCTGACAATAACCTGTATATTGTGTGAGAACATGGCAGAAGTTAAAGTGAGCCTAGAGGAAAAAGTTAAAGTGAGATAATAAATTCAGCTAAACACAACCTCTTCATCAGGAATATAGTCTCATAAAATATATTAATGCACACTTGAAGGCAGATCCTTCATGACCTCGTAAGGGCCACAATTCTTAGTGATCTTATAAGGCAAGTAAATTTTATCTTGAATTTTTAGGGGGCATTAAATAAATGGAAATAAAGTTACTTACTTATCAAAAGGAGTCTTTTATTGGCTCTTCTGTTACTTTACCTTTATTCCATTGATGGAGGAGGAATTCTTTCAAGTGTTATGAGGATGGTTGAACAGAAAGGTGTGTGTTCACTATACAGATGAATTGCACATTACTCATATCATTTTTACCCTTTCTATTTTAGAAGAACTATTTTTCTCACATAATAGGTTCTAGTTATATTTTTCTCTCACTCTTCTCCTCCCAGCTCCTCCTCACCTCTCCTCTCATCTGGATCCATTCCTTTCCTCTCTGTCATTAGATAAGATAATGCTTATATGTGATAGTAATAAAATAAAACAAGTAAAACAAAAAACCAATTAATAAAATAAAAAAAAAAAAACAGAAAAGAACCCAAGAGAAGGCACAAGAATCAGAGTTCCACTTGTATGCACATTCAGAAATCCCATAAAAACACTAAACTTGAAGGCATTATATGTACAAAAAGGACCTCTAGGATATAATAGAGAAGAAAAATAATAGCTATCTATCTGTCTATCTGTCTATGTATCATCATTCTATCTATTTATCTATCATCTATCTATACATATAATAAAATAAAAATAAATTATAAGATAAAATAAAATTTAAAAATAAGAGCCCTGACAGTAAGTTATGAGACAAGGAACCTGCAAACACACACTGAGTTATTTTTTGTTGTTCATTTACTTCAGGATATGTAGCTTACTCTTAAGAGTAGTTTGTTTCCCTAGTGAGACTCCCATGGAGAAAACTAAGTTTTCATTTGCAAGTGGTTAGAAGTTGGAGATTGCTTCTGGATTAGTGATGGGGATATGTGTCCATTTTCCCTTTCAGTTATAGGATCCCATCTGGGGCAGGTCCGTGCAGATCCTGTGCATGCTACGTCAACTCTATGAGTTCATATGTGAGTTCAGACCAGCATCAGCCATGTTAACTTAAAGGGCCTTGTTTTTTTGGTGTCTTCCATTCCTACTCGTTCTTACATTCCTTCTGTCTCCACGTCTGCTGAGTTCCCAGAGCACTGAAGGGAGGAATTAGATGGAGATGTCCTCTACAGGGATGAGGATTCCTTGGTCTCTCACAGAATGTCTGGCTTTGGGACCCTGTATTTGTTCCCATCTACTACAGGAGGAAGCTTTTCTGATGATAGATGTGCAAGACACTGATCTAAGAGTATAGTGAGTAGAGCAGAATTACATTAAAAGTTATTTTATTTGTATGTTATTCATTTGTTTGTTTGTGTTAAGAACAGTAGTATTTGGCTTTACCGTAGGTTCCTGGACTCTTGAATCTCAGTTTCTTGGTTACCCAAGCAGTGTCCAGTATGTGTTTTATCTCTTGCAGTTGTCCTTCAGACAAATCAGATGTGGGTTGGTTACTCCCACAAGCTTGGTACCAACATTGCACTAGCATTTCTTGCAAGTAGGACACCATTGTGTACCAAAGTGTTTGTTGCTGGCTTTGTGTTTATATTTCTATTTTGGTAGCTGCATAGTATCTTCCCACTCAAAAATGCTAGAATGCAGAGGTGAAGGCTTGACTTCACTGTATTCAATGAGTGTGAAGGTAGTCTCTTCAGCAATGGGACCTTGCTGTCGGTTTATGGAGAACAGTCTTTAGTTTTGGCAATAGCAAGAGTTTTTTGGGAGATCCGCTGGCAATCCTTTGGCCAACAACTCAACTAAACTCAATTAAATGTAACCCAAACATTGGAAGCTTCAATTGGTGACAACAGAGGAGGACCAGTTGGAGCTCTCTCCCCTGTTGCTGAGTTTTCCTGCCTGGCCCACAGTCAGGATAAATCTCTTTCACCTGCCAGTCCCACAGCCGCTCAGACCCAACCAAGTAAACACAGAGACTTATATTGTTTACAAACTGTATGGCCGTGGCAGGCTTCTTGCTAACTGTCCTTATAGCTTAAATTAATCCATTTCCATAAATCTATACCTTGCCACATGGCTCGTGGCTTACCGGCATCTTCACATGCAGCTTGTCCTGGCTGGCAGCTGGCAGGCAGTGACTCCTTCTGCCTTCCTGTTCTTTTTATTCTCTCTGTTAGTCCTGCCTACACTTCCTGCCTAGCCACTGGCCAATCAGTATTTTATTAACAACACATTTGCCATACAGAACATTCCCACAGCACTCCCCCATTATATTGGTGGTTTCATTTAAAATGTTTTTATGCATGTATATAGTTTACGAAGTTTCTATTGTACTATCTTTCCATACTACTCCTAAAATGGTCCTTAATTTTAGCTGTCTCTCCCCATATTTCCTCATTTGTTCCCCTCTTTCCCTCTGTTTTCCACATGGAACTCTCATCTGAGCACCTCCATCTATCCACAAGTATTTATTTTATTTCCCTTCCCTAAGAAGAGCTATCTGAACAACTCCCCCACAAGAAACCGTTTATACCAAACCTCTGTGGTTCTAAGGCTTGTGGCTTGGTCATCACTGACCTAACAGCTAATATCCACATATAAACAAATTCATACCATGTGTTTCTTTTCTGGTCTGTGTTACCTCATTCAGAATGATTTTTTTCCTAGTTACATCTATTTACCTAAAAATTTAATTTTTTTTTTAGCAATTAGTAATACTCCAGTGTATAAATGTATCACATTTTCTTATCTGTTCTTCTGTTGATGGATACCTAGGCTGCCTCCATTGTCTGGCTGTTATGAATAGAGCAGCAATAAATATGGTTAAACAAGTATCTCTGTGGAAGAATGAAGCATTCTTCTGATATATTTCCAAGAGTACTGCAGCTGGAGCTTGAGGTAGATCAATTCTCATCTTTCTGAGGAACTACCATATTGATTTCTATAGTGGCTGTTCAAGTTTGCACTCCTACCAGCCATGGATGAGTGTTTTCTTTACTCTACATTCTTGCCATCATGAGTTATCATTTGTTTTTATTGATATTAGCCATAGTGACCTGTGTGAGATGAAATTTCAAAGTAGTTTTGATTTGCATTTCCCTGATGACTAAGGATGGTGAACGTTTAAGTGTTTCTCAGCCATTTGAGTTTATATGTTTATTTGTTTTAATTCTGTATTTAGAACGACATTCCATTTGTTATGGGGTCATTTATTTTTTGATATCTAGTTTTCTGAGTTCTTTATGTATTCTGGATATTGACCCTCAATGGGAAGTGTAGTTGGTGCAAGTTGGTAGAAAATCTTTTCCAGTTGTGTATTCTGCCACTTTTTCAGAATGATGCTGTCCTTTTCCATGAGAAGATATTCAGTTTCATAGTTCCCAGTTATTAATTGTTGCAGTGACATCAAGGAAATAAATTAATCCCACAGTGACTATTCAAGGAAGCGTTACAGTTAACACAGTGTACAGTGAACCCTGGTTCCCCCAAAACAGGTAATTATGATTGATTTGTTTGACTAATTCTTTGGGTTGATGAGAAATAAGGTCTTCTCCTTATGCTCAAGCAGGAACTGTTTTTAATCTCCCTAATAATTAGTATCAGTTTAAACACAATGTCAGATAAATTTGTACTCCCTGCTCTCTACATTCTGAATAAAGGGTTGTGTTACATAGTGTTAGCTAGAAGGTGTTATACATATTACCAAAGGATAAAAGTAATCATCAATCTAATTCAGGTGTGAAGGCTGTGAGCTACACTAACAACTGTCTAATACAATCATGCCATGGATGTCATGAGAGTAACAAACCCCTTTCTACGTGAACTTATTCTCATTCTACAAGATGAAAACCGTGCCTGGCAGAGATCAAGGTCAAGAACCCATGGCTATACAGGACATATGCAGGCCGTGAGGGAGAACCTGCTACTATTACTCTCCCGATAGGACATAGTATTAAACCAAGTCCTAAAAACATGCCCTTACCCCCGTATATAACTTCATCTCTCAAACCTTATCAGAGAAGTTTCCTTTTGAAGTTGATGATGGTTAATACAGAGACTCAAAGCTGGTCAGTGTGCAAAGGATATGTGACTGTGGAATGCTCAGTCCTAAATAGGAAATCTATACGTCACAGCCCTCTCTTCCCAAGACTCAGAAATCATTGCAGCAAAGGGACCAGAAAGACAATAAAATCCAGATGTGGTGGATGAGTACATCGTAACACTGAATTTGTGGCAGTGTGTCAGCAATAACTACAAGTTCAAGCCAGATAAAATGTTATCATGGAAGGAGGATGCAGACAGGGATTATCATCACAGGTGAGGAACTATTGATAATGGATATCTGCCGGGAATGGGAGAGTTAGACATCATTTAGGGTGAATCAAACACATTACCATGGATGGCCACAAGCATAAGAGTTCATAGGCAGCACTAATGAGATTAGATAGGTTTACAAACAAAAACAAAAACAATGCAAATACAAGGTTGGTTTCATATATAATGAGAGAAAAGGATGTGGATCTCTAAGGAGATGAGTACATGGATACAATCAAAATAATGTGAATGAAACCTAAAGAATTAATAAACATACAATAAAAATACAAGCAAATCATATATAAAATAAATGAAAAATGCACACACACACACACACACACACACACACACACACATATATTAGTTAAAGTTGTGACTGGGGTATTTGAGTACCCCTATGTTTCTTCCAAATGTCAGAATATCCATGCATTGATTTTTTGAATTTTAATATAGATAGCTACAACTTTCTTGGATTCTCATTCATGTTTTCCTATTTCCCTCTTTACGTTCAACCATTTTACATTGCCAAATCTGACATTGTAATAGATCTTAAATGTTCTCTCTCTCTTTTTTTTTCTTTGAGACAGGGTTTCTCTGTGTAGCTTTGCGCCTTTCCTGGAAAGATGGCTCAGCCGTTAAAGGCTAGGCTCACAACCAAAAATGTTCTCTTTTTTAATGATTATTTTGTATTGAAAATAGATTCCTTTCTCAAATCTCATGCAATACACCATGAGAATAGTTTCCCCTCCCTCCACTTCCTCCAGGTACCCCCTTCATCTCCCCTCTCCCCCAGATCCATTCCCCCTTAGTTTCCCTTCAGAAAACACCGTGCTTCCAAAAGACAACAACAAAACATAAAACAAGATCCAATAAGACAACGCAACCCAACTGGAGGAAAAGAGTCCCAAGAGAAGACAAAAAAGAGTAAGAAAATCACTGGTTCCCACCGATAGGAGTCCCACAAAACACCAGGCTAACAGCTGTACCATATATGCCGGGGACCTGGTACAGACCCATTCGGGTCCCACGCTTGCCACTTCATTCTCGACAAGCCCATGTGAGCCCAATTGAATTGATTTGGTAGGCCATGTTCTCCTGGTGTCCTCCATCCTCTCAGACTCCTGTGACCTATCCTCCTCTCTTCCATGGGTTTTCCCCAGTCTCCAGTGGAGGGACCTGATGGTGACCTCAAATTTAGACTCTTTTCCACAAAGCTCTGACTAGTTTATCTCCACTTAAGCATTAAAACTATTTCATAGATACTCTTCCTGGGATTAGGAATCTTCTGTGAACCCCTTAAGTTCGTAGGAAGTACTCCTCTTTTCACAGCATCTTGCACCTAATATATGATTTCATACCCACCTGGAAACTACCCTGTACTCGATTAGTTCTCAAGTACACTCTAACTTTAGGAGTCAAAGGCTGTATTTTGGATACTGAATTCCTAATTCCTGACATGTAAGAGATACACAGTAAAATAGACATTGAATTTAAAATATGCCATTGAACTGAGTTTGTCTGCTTTTTACTATATTGACAACTTTGCATGGTTTACATCATAAAATTTCAGTATACAAGAAATTCTAGGTTCCATATTTCAGATTTTTTTTTTCTGGCCAATCCACAACCTGCTGGATTCTATATATATATATATATGCCATAAAATATATATATATATATATATATATATATATATATATATATATAGAGAGAGAGAGAGAGAGAGAGAGAGAGAGAGAGAGAGAGAGGATACTAGCTTACACCATCAGTAATAGATTGGGTTTCCCAGGTTCTGGGAAGCACTGTGGTCTTCATGCAGCAACATTAATTCTTGCTATTGGTTTAAGAACCCAGCAGAGTGAAATGATTTATTTCTGCCTTCAACCTGCTGGCAGTCCCTCACAGCACCTACCAGTTTGGCTGCTGTATCAGCAACCAAATGGGAGGCAAATGCATGTGTCTGTTGGTCCCCAAAGAGAAACCCATTTCTACTGAAGCTAAACTTGACAGTTTAGGGCTCCCATTTGACTCCAAAGAACATGAACTGCTTCAATCCTTTTTGAAAGCATTTCCTTCTATCTGGCTTCAGCTGACACATCCCTATGTGTCCTTTTCCTTCATCCCCCAAAGGAAAGAGAAATATGAACCTATTCCACTCAGAAATCACTGAATAATGCCTGCTGCTATCGGATTTCGTTGGCTTCAACACTATTATTTGTTGAAAATATGTAGTTGAATCTCAAAGCCAACAACATTCCCCCAAGGTCCCCATTAGGCAGAAGGGGAACACAGTTGCAAACAATCTGTTTTGTAAAACAGAAGTCTCCAGCAGGAAAAGACAGCAAAACTGCATTTGTTGAATATTTCATAACCTAGTATATACAATTTACAGACAGTGAGGGAATTGGAGAGGATTGTAGAGGACAGTCACTGAGAAACGTAATTTCTATGAAAGATATTTTCTGTCTCCTTTCAAAGGCTCCAAAGGAGAAGCTTGAATATAAGTGAATAGCAAAGAAGAAGAAAGAAAGTAGAAGACACAAGTAAAAATGGGATATCATGAAGTTCTTGTGCATGAATGGTGTCATAAATACAGTCCCGTAGAAACATATAATGTGACAGCACTGTGAGTGTGTAACTGTGCTGAACCATTCTATTCCCTGCTGATATCACCATTGCCATCTTGAAGTTGCTCATATTACTCATGTGTTTGTAGTTATGATGCTTGAATGAAACAAAACAAAACACTGAGGGGCTTGAATGATGGATCAGTGGTTAAGAGCACTGACTGCTTTAACAGAGAATCCATGTTCAATTCCCAGCACCAATATGGTGGCTCAAAATAGCCTGTAACAACAGTTCCAGAGGATCTGATGCCCTCTTCTAGTCCTCTTCTAGGAGCACAAAGCATGTTCATGATACATATACATGATTGCAGGTAAAGTATTTACACACATAAACAATATTTTACAGATCAAAACACATACTTATTCTAGCACTCATATAAAATATGGCAGTATATATGCTGTTTAATACTTGATAGTAGTGAGTGAATAAGTTTCTGACATATACATCTAATAAACTATGTTGATATAATGATTTTAATTACCTTAGTTTATAAAACAGTATACAAGGATACACTGGCAATAGCATCATAAATTATAGTGATATTTTATTTGTACTGAAATGTGATTTGTATGTTAATAAATAAAGTTGCCCATGGGTCAGAGCTATTAGCAAGCCATAGTGAAAGCCGGGCGGTGGTGGTGCACATCTTTAATCCCAGCACTTGGTAGGCAGAGCTAGGTAGATCTCTGTGTGTTCAAGGATACACCCAGCATTGGAGACACAAGCCTTTAATCTCAATACCAACCATAGAAGACCTGGAGGTCTGTATAGACAGGCAGTGACTAGGAGGTCATGTGGTTGAGTTTACAACCAATGAGAAGGCAGAACAGAAACTCTATAAAGAAAGACAGACACAGGAAGTAGCTCTCTTTCAGAGAGGTACAGCAACAGCGACAGGGAGGGTAAGGTTCTTAACTCTTAGCTATTGCTCTGACCTCTTGGCTTTCATCTTTGTATTGGCTTTATGTTTCTTATTTAATAAGATGGTTGGTTACATCTACAATAAATCTTGTGTCTTCTATCTGTTTATTGCTTGCATTTCTCTTGTGGTTGACTTAATCACATTTTCCTCAGTTTACCATTCCACCAGGGCTATTGAATATACTAAATACATTGACTATACCTTAACTAGTTTGTGTAAGTGTACCCTATCATGTTCAACACATGACAAAATCACCAAAGGGTGCGTTTCTCAGAATGAATCCCTAATGCATCCATTGCTGAATATAATTTGTCAAATAATTGAAATAATTTACTCATATCATCTAATTACCAGTGAAAATCAGCAATAATGGTAAGAGACATTAAATTTGAAGGGTTTATTGTGTCCATGAGACTACATTATGCAAGATTGATGGAACCCGTAAAAATGCCCATCCTCTTGTGAACTTACACATATTCATATACTTTTGATGAGCAGAGTCTATAGTTTACACAAATTCTCATATCTCCCCTGAAAATTTAAAAACAATTATATAGAAAGGTAGGTGAGAGAGAGAGAGAAAGAAATAAAAGTGCTAGGAGCATCAGTGAGGAGGAGGAGGAAGAGGAGGAGGAGAGAAGAAGAAGAAGGAGAAGAAGAAGAAGAAGAAGAAGAAGAAGAAGAAGAAGAAGAAGAAGGTGTTCTTTACTGTTACTTCAGCCAACTTCATGACTCTAGAGAGATTCCACTTAAATACTTCAAACATTTTCGTTTTAATTGTGATAAATATATCATTGACTCTTAGTAGTATTTCATTTTCCATTGATTACTTTGTTTCCACTGAAACTGACAGTGGAAGCATGGCCCTGAGTCAGTGCTTATTCCTGCTAAGGAGAAGTCTGTCATTTTCATAAATGTTATTCTATTAATAATAAACATGTTTTAATGGTTATTAACATTCGTTTATATGACATAAAAGCTTAATTTCAGGGTTTTTTTTCAATTTGTAATTTGTTTTCTTTACTGTGTTTTAATTGAAATAGAATTCCATCACTTCCACTCTTGTTCCTCCTCCAACCCCTCCCAGGTTTCCCCCCACTATTTTCTTTCATTATTATTGTTATGTACATACATCTATATTGTTATATTCATACATACAGCCTGCTGAGTATATGTTTGTTGGTGGTGGGGATATGGTTTCATGACTCACCTCTCTGTATTGGACAGCCAGTATGGTGCCTTATACCTGGGAGATAGCAATTCTCCCAGGAGTCACTTGTTGCTTGTAGTTGTTTCTCTAAGGGTGGGATCCACTATCTTTTTAAGATGTATTGATATGGACACAATACATTTTTCAGGACATTTTCCTATGACAACTTTCTAAAACTTCTCTCTATAACATCACACAGAATACCTGTTTTAAAATATGTAAAAGATGCACTACTTATAGATTTGAGAGAATTTTTTTGAACAATTTTGCATATTGCTAGTATATTTTTATTCAAGTGCCAAGAATTAAACAGCAGATGAGATGGTCTTATTAAGCTTCCTTAAAGTTATCTTGGCACCTTGTAGCTTTTGCTCATCTTTGTGTCCTGATCTGGTGTTAAATAGAACATTGTGGATAATATAATAAATATATATGTAAGTAAATAAAATAATTTTTATCTCTGTGTGTATGTGTGGTGTATCCATGTGGATATGTACATACATTCAACTCTGTGGGTACACATATATGTGGGTGTGCAGACACTTGTGTTCCTGTTTGTATGTGTGAAGGCCATGTGCATGAGTACATGCTTGGGTGTAGAGGCAAGAGGTCATAATTTAGTTAGCCAGCTTTTCCCAGAGATTCTCTTCTTTGCTTTTAATGTGTTAGAAATACATGTAGCCTGTCACACAAACCCAACTTTTAAAATGTGGTACCAGGGATTCAAACTCTGGTTCCCACACTTGTGTGACAAGGGTGTTATTCTCTTGGCTATTTCCCCAGCTTTGTGGATATACACACTAGGAATTGCATCTGAAAATCTTATTGTATTACTATTTATTCATATTATAAAAAAATACCATACGTTCCAAGAGATTTCCAAGAACATCACTAGATAGATATAACTAAACATCTACAAGGTTCTTTAGATAAATTTTACTATACTCTTAAGGGAAAAGAGTCTAAGACATGAAACTTAATATATTCATATATGTGGAATATAAACACATATTGAATGATTAACAAAATTTAGTGTTAGTAGAATAATTGAATTCTTGATGAGTTAATTATAGAATAATCTGCGTTAATACAACCAGATATCAGTGAGTTTTTTCCCCAGTATCTTCCAAACTACATACTTTGCTGTGCTAAAGGCAATGGAAAAATCACAGTGCTGTTTTCAGATTTATATCAATTACAGTTGAGATTCTGTAGCCTTGCTTTTATGAGCCTTCATAATGTACAAGGTCCTTGCTTTTATACACGATTTCATTATGTTAATAGATACTGCATTCTTTACAAATTTGTGTGTTTGTTGTAGCACATATTCTTTCCCACACATATGTATTTTAGTTCTTGAATTTTTTATCCCACTGGAAGCTTTTATCTAACCATAATATCTTGTCTAAATGTTATTCCTTAGGTAAGATTGAAGATCATACACAAGCCTTGATAATTATTTTTTCCCTTCCCATACATCTTTGGAATAGTGAATGCATTATTTGGTTTATAAAGCATTCATTTTGTTCTGACTCTACAAGGGCCCAAGCCCATGATAAAGAAAACATATAATAACACAAGAACTTACAGGTTGAAGAATATGGCAGAGAAGACAAACTTTTTATGAACCAATAATAGCTCAGGATGATTAAAACCAATGTGTCAGATAAGCACAGTTTCCATAAATGTGTAAACAACTGAGACTTACTCTGTCCGTCTGTACCTAGGATGCACTTTCTATTTGTAAATATTGCAACATCTGTAAATGAAAATAAGTACAGCAAATGTACTCAAGATAAGCTTATTAGTCACATCTACTTCTCTCTCTCTCTTTTTTTTATTACTCTGCCTTCAAAAGTCAGCCTAGGTTGAAGCTAAACTCATACAAAGCTGTAAGTAATGGGATTCTGAATGAATATTATTATGGTTAACCTTAGTTGTAAACTGAATTTGATTAAGACATACTTAGGAGACCAGTGAGGCAAAACGGATGGATATGTCTCCGAGGATATTTCCAGAGAGGATAACTTAGGGAAGTATGATCCTCTCTAATCATGGGTAATCCGATCACCTAAGTTGGTGTCCTAGAGTGAGTAAAAGGGGAAAGGAGAGAAAGCCAGGTAAAGAAACAGATCAACGTATATTCCAGAAGTCAGTCTCACCATCTCCCCTCACCCCCACACCACCGTCTTTCTCATTATCACTTTGTGATAGATTATATACCCAATCATGTGTTAATCCTTACCAAAGAATTAGTATTTGAAATGGTTAATGTCAATTGTTAACTTAATAGCATCTGGAATTACTGGGCTATGGGTTTGTCTGCAAACCTGTTGGATAATATCTTAATTAAGCTAAGTGAGTTGATAAGACTTACACATTGAAGCTGGTTTGGCATCAGTCACAAGGTTGGGATACTGAGCTATATAAGGAGAAAAAAAAAGTGAACTGAATACATGCATTCATTGTTCTCTTCTGACTACAGGTGATCTTTGTCCAGTAGCTTAATCTCCTTTTTCATTGATTCCCTTGCTATGAAGGATTGCAACAAACTATCTTCCAATTACACACACACACACACACACACACACACACACACACACACACACACAGAGAGAGAGAGAGAGAGAGAGAGAGAGAGAGAGAGAGAGAGAGAGAGATTAAAAGAGATGATAGCATTTATCATACTATCTACCTGTAATTTTTCACTCTTAGAAGTGTAATGTAGCTGATTACTAGCTATATGTATCATTCATGATAGTTAATACTTTAGAAACAGTTTGTATTGGTAAATTGTCAAGTTAATAGGCTCTAAAACTTACGAAGTGTTAAGTGAAGGCTAGACACTTGGATCAGCATTTTCTGTATTTCATGTGTTTTAACACAACTGTTCTAATGAGTTATAACATCCTAATGTCTATTTTGGGAATAATGAACCAATAACATGGGAATTTTTAACAAAACGTCTCTTGTTTTCCAGCTAGAGAATAAGTATGCGGACTCGTATTAAAAATTATACTCTATCTACTTCATTACTAACAAGTAACTGGGGGATCTTTTTAAAATATTCCATTGACAGACAGACAATGGTGGCACACATCTTTATTCCCAGATCTTGGATGGCAGAGGCAGGCACATCTCTGAACTTGAGGCCAGTCTGGTTTGCAGAGTGAGTTCCAGGGCAGTCTTGGAAAAAAATAGGAAGAGGGGGAGACAGAGAGAGAGAGAGAGAGAGAGAGTCAGAGAGATCAATCTAGGATAGAACCAAACAAGACTGGTAGTGGGAAAATGTCAATGTAATGATGCCTAACAATATTCTGCTATACTCATAGATTGGTACCTAACCCAAAAGCCTTCAGAGAGGTTTCATTCAGCAACTGGTAAGAACAGATGCAGAGACCCACAATCAAACATTAGACTGATCTGGAGGAATCCTGCTGAAGAGAGGGAGGAAGGATTCTAGGAGCCAGAGGGTTCAAGGACATCTCAAGAAAATCCATAGAATCAATTAACTTGGCTCACAGAAGTTTATAGCAACTGAACTGACAACCAGGGAGTCTGTGTAGGACTGATACAGGTTCTCTGCTTATATGTTACAGTTGTATAGCTTGGTCTTCTTGTGGGAGTCCTAATAGTAGGAGCAGGGGGCTGTCTCTGGCTCTTTTGCTGGTTTGTAGGACCCTATTCCTCATACTGGGTTGCCTTGCCCAGCCTTAAGACAAAGGTGAGGTGCTTAGTCTTACTACAGCTTGATATGCTCTGCTTTTTCTATATCCACGGAAAGCCTGCCCTATTCTGAACAGAAATGGAGGAAGGGTAAATGGTGGGGGGAGGTGCAGGGAAGAGACTAGGAAAGAGGGAGGGGAAACTGTGGTTGGGATGTAAAATAAATAAAAAATTGGTTGAAAGAGACTATTTTGCATCAAAGGCATTTCTTTGATAGTTTGCTGAGGCCATTTTTTAAAAGCATTGCACTGTAAGAAACAAACTCCATAGAAAAGCATTTTATCTTTTATGGCTGACAGAGATCTGGGATAGAGGTACCAGCAGGCCTTGCTTTGAGAGCACTGGGAAGGGATCTGTCCCAGCTACTTCCTCTCCGCCTGTGTCTCTTCATGTAGTTTTTTTTTTTCTATGTATGTATCTCCTTTTGCACTGAGCTATGGGAAGTTAGAGCCTCCTAGAAGGACTTCACTTTACCTTGATTACATCTAAAGATGTTGTTTCCAAACAATGTTCTTTTATGAGCTCTGAGGGAGTGATTCTTCAGTGTGGAAATTTTAGGAGAAATAACTGAACTAACCATTGTCATGTGTAAAAACAAAGCACAAGAGAAGGGGATTTAGATCGAAAACACTTGATTCTTTTTAAGGGAACACTCATTTAAGAATCACTGTGAAAGAATTATTCAAAATCTTAGATGAACAATATTTTTTAAAAAATCTTACATTCTCAAGATAGTTTATAAAGTGGGGCACTATCTCTCAAACATCATGTTTTGTTGTTAAAGGTCCTCTATAAAGTCCGTTTTCAAATGAAGATGTAACTTCATTTTATATTATTGCATATTATCTGGGTATCTTAAATAGATTTCCGATAAATTTGACTCTGCTCAAAGGAAAAGTTGTAGTTAATTGAAAACAAAGCCTAATCCAATTCTGATTTCTGTGAACATATTTTTAGCCTGTTTTTTTGAGGTCAAAAAATAGCATCTAGTTGTTTTCTGCCTGGAAGTCACTTATCATTAAAATAAAACAAATGAGCAGTACACAGAAAAGGAAAATGAGAGAAAAAAACAACAGAGCAAATAATATTCCACTTATGCAAATCACTCTCATTTCTATTTCAATGCCAAAAAACAAGCATGACTGCAAGGCTGTTCCATAAACAATAGATAACGCAGCTGCTCCTCAAAAGGCCACTTTAAAATTCCCTTGTATTAATGAGGAAACTAATTCTAGAAAGAAGAAAACTGCTTTAACCTCCATTGATTACCTAGGAACAAGCTCCTATAATTGGTGATGAACTGCTTCAATCATGGTAGAATAATGCATTTGATAGTTAAGAATTCAGATGCCTCTGAGCTCAAGGAGTCCTCCCAGGTTGCTCCTCAGGCACCCAGAATGCTCAGTTTTCTTCAGAGTTGATTTGTGTCTAAGAAACTTTACTGCTAAAGCAACCGGTACCATTTTCCATGTGCTCAGAGGAGCAGAAATAAATGGCTCTATGCATGGCTAGCCTTGCATTCAACATATTGGAAGCTGTTTGCTCCAGAAGTAAATAACTGTTTCCCTGGAACAATTTAAACCACTGGTGTACCTCACACTAATTAGTATAAAGTCTAGCTTTTTTTTTTGTAACTACATCTCACTGTGCATGGAGAATTATAAGATTATAAAAAGTAGTCTGTTTTCCAACATGAAATATTGAATATTTGGAAATTTGATGAGGTGATATAAAGAGAGATTATACAATCTTTGAAATTCAGGACTATATTTTACATTTTTAACATAAGGGAACCGATAGTCTAGGTATATAATGTCCTCAAATCAGTGTAAAATAATTATTGATAGTGATTGACATGCACAGTTCTTTGCAATTATTTTCTCAACCTGCAGAAGCCTCCTGCAGAAGTTTCTCAAGAAAATTAAAATGAATTCATAATGAAATGTAAGTAATGCTGCTTTTTGCAACAGAGGCTAGTGTGTTATAATCCTTTGCAACATTCATCACAAATAAAACTTAACTTTGTGAATTCAATTATCAATGTCTAAGTTGTATGAAAAAAATTTAACCTAGAAATATCTATACTGTATGAAAATTTATACAACATTCTCTGTTAGTGTATGGGCTTCATTCAAAGAGCATAAGATGTGTATCACATTATTTGATTCAGCATTAAAGATACTTGTAAGAATAGAACATCTTCATGATTCATAAGCCAAGTCAAAAAATAAAATAATTTTTCCCCAAGAAAATATGCAATCATATGTATTCAGTACAAAGGTCCTTTCAAACATTTAGAAAATGTTTATTAAACTATTATTGTGTGCCAGGCCTTTAAATGGTGTCTCTCAGTAAAATTCTGCTCTATTTTAAAACCCCATTATGATACAAACTATATGATAAAGAAGATGAGCCTAAAATAATTAATAACACATCTACTGAATACAAAATTAGAAGAAAAAGTAATTCTCTAAGTGTCCTAGTTTGCATCTTCTGCTGTGATAAAACCTTAACCAAAGCCAACTTGGGAAAGAGAGGTTTTATTTTGGTTTACAAGTTATGGTATATCATGGAGGGAAGCCAGAAATGAAACTCAAAGCTGGAACTTAAAGCAAAATCCAACCAGGGAACACTGCTTTCTGACTTGTTTAGTCTGGCTTGCTCAGCTACCTTTCTTATGCACACCAGGCCCTCCTGTTTAGAGATACTACTGCCCACTGTGAGGCAGGGCCTCTGAGATCAATCAACAACCAAGAAAATCCAAAGACATGACCAGTGACCACAATCCAATCCGATGGCAACAGTTCCTCAAGTGCCTTTTTTTTTCTGTCCGGGTGTGTCAGTTTGACAACCAAGGTTAGTCAACACTATAGATAATGTTCAAAGGCCACTAACAGGTAGAACAGGGGAAGCCTATCTTGAGAAAGAATGACTTACTCTAGAACTTGAATATACTAATAACTCACCCGGGAAAAGAGAAAAGAGTCACCATTTGATGAGAGGAAGTCAAAAAGTATTCCAAGTGGGGAAAACATGGCAGAGTTCCCATGGTGATTTTTAACAAGACAGTCTGCAGTTTTTATTTCACCAAACTTGAGCCAGATGAATGTCACATGAAACAAGGAATCCAAGGCTTTTCCTCAGATGTGTCATTCACATGGGACCCTTAGTGGTTGGTGAAAATAAATTAGTAGGCCTGATGGTGAATAAAATACCCCAAAAGTCAAGGCAAGAAGACATATCCCAAATTCTGATTTTTCCCCCTAGCCATAAGATATGATACACATAGGATTTTGGACAAAGAAATTGTGTAGTGCAATGCACATGTGTGTAGATACATATGTGTGTGCATGTATACATGCATCTATGTGTACATGTATATGGAGAACATAGTGTAACAGGGGTGTTATTCCTCAGGTGTCATACATTTATTTTCCTTAATAGACTGAGCCTGAAATGGAATGGAGTTACTGTCAAGTAAGCTAGACTGGTCGGCCCATGAAGCTCAGCAATTTCAGCTAGGACTCAGATTAAAAACATAATCCATTGCCTGTGTTAAAATGAATGAAAACATTTTCTTAATAGAAAAAAAGCCTGATCCAGTATTTCTATGTTTAATTTTATTAGCATAGGTTTTATGGATGAAACTTTGTTCTTCATGCTTACAATAGAAGCACTTTACAAAATGTGCTCCCCAGAAAACAAGGGATTTTTTTTCTCCACACAATGCAGCATGATGCCAGGAATAAGACAAAGTGTGCTTTCTCATAATAAATATGTTTTGATTGAATTTATTCCTTGGAAGATTTGATACATTGTTTGACTAAAAAAAATGATGTTTCCTACTTCTTTCAAGTAAATTCCAGGCTCCAAACAAGAAACCTCTCATTAGACACATTCATTTGTCTTTTCCCACACCTCCTAACCTCCTGATCAATTTTGTAGTTAGTTACACAAGTTGAACACACCACTTTAAAAATATGAGATTCTAAATGCTCCCTAAATGTGAAGTGTGTGGGTGCTATCAAAATGCCAGAAGCAGAAAATTCCACCTCATGAAACTATTTTATGAATACAAAAAGGATAATGTGAAACTGTGCTTAGGGTTTTTGTTAACGTGTATAGGAAACATAACTGAAGTTTCTGTTTACATGTGACTCTACCAAGATGCTTTTAAGTATATGCAAATATCTGCATCTGAAAAACTCTGATTCATCTCTGGCCCTAAGATAAAGAAGTAGTCAACTGGGATCTTCATTTGTTGATGCTGTTTTTTTCCCCTTTATATTATATGGGGTTCTATAGACTAAATAAAGTCACACTTTAGCGAAATAAAAAATAATGAGTTAGTAGAAGAAAATTTTGTTAATATTTTCAAGCTGAAAAATAAATAAGTAGATTCTAATTAGTGTCTAAATTCTTTTTATATAAAAAGCATTCAATATTAAATTTACAGGTGAAATTTGATTGCATAGATATTGGAGTGTTTTAACTAGTAACAGATTTCTTAGCAAAATGTACTTGACTTTTATAGAGTTTAGTCACTTCATAAGCAGTTCACAAATAGATGTGAGAATGATTAAAAGGAGCAAGCAAGCTTCTCTGTACACACATTCAGAGAAATTTAACTTGAATCTCCCTGAAGAGAGGAAGCACTTTGTGAAGGGGAAGGATCCATACTTAGGTTAATGAGCTATGCAAGCAGCAGAAACTACACACCTCTTACTCCATCAACCACTTTTGCTCAGCAAAAGATTAGAGTACATAACAGATTTTTAAAGGTATTAAATAAAGGGATCAATTGTATTCATTACTATGGAGGAAAATTCTTTGCTCATTTAATCTTCAAACGCTGTCTTTAGAACATATTATATATTGTACAATGTGTAGGGCAATTATAAACTACTGTGAGCCCGTGAAATGCCTTAGGTCTTCCACATAGTTCAATCATTTTATGTGAAGTATGTGGTATTCTCATGAAACTTCTAGGAACTTCTGAAGGATTCTATTTTAAGAATGTCAAAATTATTCTTACTTAAGGCCTCAACATGAATGTATAATTTGATAGAACGACATTTTCTAAACCTAATGTAGTTAATAGAACTAAACAAAATTGGTTTTCTCTATGAGCCTCCTAACAGAATGAAAGTAATAATAAATGTTCTGCCGGGCGTTGGTGGCGCACGCCTTTAATCCCAGCACTCGGGAGGCAGAGGCAGGCGGATCTCTGTGAGTTCGAGGCCAGCCTGGGCTACCAAGTGAGCTCCAGGAAAGGCGCAAAGCTACACAGAAAAACCCTGTCTCGAAAAAACAAAATAAATAAATAAATAAATAAATAAATGTTCCACTTTAATATAAATTTATCAATCAAAACATTGAAAGTTATATTCAGGTTTAGATATCTTGTAGTTTTAAACTGAAAATGCACCAATAAAAAATATTAAAATACCAATGAGGTCTACACACAAAATGTTTCTAGAAGAAAGAAGAGGATGAAGAGAAAGAGAAAGAGGAAGATGAGGTAGAGCTGGATCATGTGGAGGAGGAGGAATTAAAGGAAACCTAGGTCTAGTAATGTTGGTGCTGGTGCATATTACCAACAGTACATTTGATTTCATGAATTATGCAAATTACATCCAAGCCCTGCCATAATGACTAAGAAAGAGGAGATGTCTCAAACATGAACAAGTTACTTAAACATCTATGCATTGATCACATTCCATGTTCTGTAAAACCATCCATACGTTTCTAATTTTTTTGCTGAGTATTTTTAAGCAGTGGAGGGTTTTCTTACTCTTAACAGTTTCATGTACAATTGAGATAGGCACAAAATATTAGGTGGTACTAAGAAAAAGTATAACAAATTGTCGAGAAGAATGGGTTACTATTATGATAAGTAAATCTTGAAGTATAACTGTGTTTGATAAAACCTAAGCAATTTTTGTGCCTACAAACAATTAGCTTCCTTAGACTATTTAGGTTTTTAGGTTAGGACACAGAACTAGAGATATTGGTGTGTTTTTACTCAAATGAAAGCTATTATAATTTGGGTATCAAGTGCCTGCTCAAAAGATTCATATGTTGAAATGCTAGCCCTAAGCAGGTTGCACTATTCTGGGAGTTTCTGGAAACATTAGGAGGTGGTGACTAATTGGAAGAGGGAGGCCACTTGATTTGCAGTTGAAAGCTGACTCTGATCCTTACACCTTCTCTCTATGCTTCTTGTCTATTTGAGGTAAGAAGTCACTGTCATCTCACCCTACCACCATGATGTTCTGTGTAACTACAGACTGAGGATCCATAAGTGTCAATGACTGGACTTATACCACAGGAAGTATAAGATGAAATAAGTGTTTCTTTCTTAAGATCTTTACGTCATGTACAATGTCACAGTGACACAGACAATGTGCAGTACTTAATTTTACAGTATGAATTTCCTCTATGGGGATTCTAGAATTATATTCCTTTGGTCTTGTGATTATATGTTGTGGAAAGGAAAAAGTAATACCATTTCTGAGATAAGTAGACAAAAAATACCACAGATCCATCACTGAATAGAATACATATGGTAAACTCATTTCATCAAAATTCCTTTGACTAAAACCCAAATCTACAGCCTTATCCCAGAACTATTTCACATCTCACTTGTATACATACATTAGAAGTTATTCTAATTTACACAATAACATTTAATTAGTTAGAAGCCCTCATCACCATTGTTCAGTCCATTACATTTAGTTATATTAGATATGAGAATATTATAAAGGTGTAACTAACAACAAATGGGAAAGGGTAATAATGCCTTTCTTGGGTCCCTCAGTAGCAGATTTCCTGGGATCTGACTGGATGGAGCCTGTTTAGACTGAGACCAACTTTGTTGTTTTCCTCAGAGTACTAACCTTCTATCAGATCAGCGTGGCTATCTCACTCCCAGTTTAACGCCCTCTTCTTTACTTTCCACAGTGAATCTGACATGCTGTTTTAATTTTAATATCCATTTTAAACATAACATCTGTTTTAAACATTAATAGTAAAAGCAACCTGATTGTCACATTAGGGCCCAAATAAAATTCTTATAATTCAATCCTGACAATGTCTTGTAGACTTAGACCATCAGTTCAGGTGTCCACCATTACCTTCACAATGAGTTTTCTCACAAGACTTGAGACTTGTGCTCTCTGCTTGTGGTTGCACATCAGACAGACATTGTCTGGAGTCTTGAGTAAAAAGGAATGAACAGATGATCCCAGTCACTTGTTAATGATGTTACAGAATTCATTGCGGCCTGTGATGCTCATTGCTCTCAGTGTAATCACAATAGCAGTAGAACAAGTGAATCATGGTGACAATGAGAGGCTTTCCACTTAGACACCTCCTCAGAGAATTCCAGATTTAGGTTGATGAAGCCAGATCAATAATAACAACAACAAAACCCTTACCTGGTATTACTTCCAAATAATGAACTGTCCTCTATAAAATACTGAGGCATAAAATCTGTCCCCGCTATAATGCTTCCTAATTAAAAAGAACAATTCTATTCAACTTTATAGACACAATGAAAGCTAGAGTGTGCTGTGAAAGGGGGAAGCACGGCTTCTGTTCTCTTAATACTGAGAGTAAATAACTGAACAATTCATTTATTTCTGATGACATAGTCTTATTTCCCCTCTCCAAGTGATGCCATGGCAGAAAACAATCATTTTCCCTAGGGGATAAAATTCTTCATTCACAAAGTTACATGTGAATAAAGCAGTGACTCTAATATCAGTGTGTGGCACACTCATAACAGTTTTACTTGGAAGTGCTAAGGTGTGGACCACAGGGCAGTTTGGAAACAAATCAAAATAATAATTCAAAAAAACACTTCGAATATGTAGTAAGAATTTAATAAGGAGTATTGGGCTTTCCAAAGGAGAAATGTACATAATAAATTGAGACCTACTGCAATTCAGATCACTTTATGCTTTGTATAGCTATCTCTGACGCAGGCAGAAGGATGATATTGCTAATGTACACTGAGAAGTATCTGTGTGTAAGTGGATTAGTAAGTAGAGACTGAAGTACAGGCTGTATTTGATAGAGTCGGAATGTTGTGGACCAAGATATTTTCAGAAAGCAAACAATCCTGCAAAGGATAACTTGGATCAATGTATTTCCTGTTTAAAACATATGTCCCAAGTTAGCACACAGACTAGGAACACACACCAGAGATTTGCTGCTTCCCGCTGGCTGTCTCGATGCTCCTAGCTCTTACATATGTCTCGTTTCTGTAACATGAGTACACCACTAAACCATTTCCTTTAGAAACCCAGGTCTATAGACTGTTACTAGATCTAGGGCTCTGTGTGATGTAACAGTGATGGAGTATCAGTTCGGTTGGTACACAGAACTTTGAATTCCATGGTTTAACCCACAGGCCTTGAAGAATAATGTACTTTTGCAAAATGAGTGGCATTTTCCTGCTTATGTTTTCTGTTCTATTTTCCTGTAAATGTAAATCTGAATTAGAAAGGATGAGGAATATAGCCTTCAATGCTTACACTAATTTGTAGTACAAGATGCAATTTTAAAAGAGAGAAGTGAAGCGCTCAAGTGATCTGAGGTTTACTTTAGCCGGCCAAGGCAATGCTATTAACTGGCATCTTCTGCAGAGTCAGAGCTCTTAAGAAACAAAACCTCTCTGGAAATCTCAAGAGAGCATACTTTCTTGCTTCTTCTCTAAATGTTCCCATTTCAGGTCTTGCTTGGAAATGGTGGAAGAATAGATTGCTTTTATTCCTTCTGTAGGTCTGTTTCTCCATTTCTCATTCAGCTACCAGAATCAATGCAAAAAGATGAAAAAAAAAAGAAATAGAAATTATAGCTGTTATTCAATGCAAACTGTCTGATGTCCACTGCATAATCTTTCTTAAGAATTTACAGTTGTTTATGCTCACAGAGGTTGGATGTACCTAATCTCAGTTTCAATGTTTAGAGCCTTTTGCTTGAGTCAGCATTTCTTCACATAAGAATTATTCCAAACACCTGCTCTCCAAATATTACAATGTCATTGCAGGAACCACCAGCTTCCCTGAAGAGGGACAATACCACCTTCAAGGTAGGGTTTCACAGTGTAAATGCTCACTCAAAAATCAGGCTCTGAAAGGGTGGAGGAATTAAATTTCATCCCTGCACCTGTTTGCCCATGGCTTTGCCATGGAAAATAAGCTAGGAATTCGTGTTATAAGTCTAAAACTAAAGTTTAAATGTATGCAATTTTGAAATGTATTGAGAATATGGAGGTTTTTCCAATTTCCGTTTCACTAAAAGGTTTTATTACTTCTGAATAATGGTGGTAGTATCCTCAGGGGAAATGCTATTATGAACCTCTTTGAGACCTGTCAAAAACCACACTGGAAAAATTTACTGATGTGTTATCCAATGTGCAATAAAGTACATTTATGCTTATTCTTGTGATAATGGAGAAATGAGGTAGTTGGGGGAGGTGACACAGTACAAGGCAGATGTGGGGGATATTCTAGAAATGACTTAAACATAATTCTCCACCACAAATATTCTTAGTATTAAACAAAATTATGTGTATACATGAAGCAGTATGATGATTTCATCCACCTTACTATATCTTAGATGGATGCTTTGCTGAGAACCAGAATGTTCGACAGGTATTTGCCAGATGTAATTAGTTTGGATTATTTTCAAGAGATCCACTTCAGAGAAAATGAAGAATGAGATAAAAGTGGAAAGAAGCCAATTCAAAAATTCTTTATTGAAACCATTACCTTCCATGGGCAACCAGGGTTTTACACTGAGATACTGCAATATCTAAGCAAAATATATATGTCAGCATGGTTATAGCAGGAGAAGGGAGAAGAGTATTCATTCACTGGCTACCATCTCTTTTTAGAGATTACATCAGTTGTTAGCTTCTTTTCACTTCTTTTTAATGTATTAGAAAATTTGAATAGCTCCTTGAAGACATTTTCTGAAGGGACACAGAGTGCAGTGTCTAAACAAGGGAAACCACAT